>JAAVTG010000879.1:0-60586 GCA_011947345.1 Phytophthora quininea | reverse complement strand
GTGGTCGGACCGTCGAGAGAACAGCTCGAAGCCTGTGGACGACGGCGAGAGCGCGACAGCAGTGACTCGGACGATCTGTCCGACGACGACTTGGTGGTGCTGGTGCCGGTGCCGGCGAAGTCTGGCGGCGTGCGGCAACTGCGTGTCACGGCGGACACAGTTCCGGCCGCGGGTGCTCGGTCTTCAACGGCGACATCTACGTCGCCGTCGACGCCGCCCGTCCGCGACGACACAACCGCCGAAGCCTTCCGAGACGAAGCCGCTCCCGATCCCAGCCAACCTGACGGACGTCACAAACCAGACCCACCCAGCCGCGTCGACGCAGCCCCCAAAGCTCCCGGATCGTAATGAGACGAAGGTGACTCCCACACCGGTCACGGTGCCGGCGAACCTCACCAACCTCACCAACCTCACCAACCTCACCACCAACCTCACCAACCTCACCTACCTTACCAACTTGGCCAACACGACCCACCCGCTCCCTGCGCCAGTCAACTTGACAGCCACGTTGACACAACCCCCAAGCAGCCGGAGCGTAACGAGACGAAAGTGGTGCCCACCGTCCTGCCGACTCCGCTGCCAATCCCGGCCAACTCCACAAACGCGACCCAGCCGTCGACACCGACCCAACTGCCGAATCGCAACGAGACCAAGTCGACGCCCGCACCACTTCCGACCCCTCGACTGTCCCCAAGTTGGCGGAGCAGAACGCGACCCACCCGAACTCGACGTCCACTGCTGCAGCTCCGGCGAACGGTGGCGACAAGTCGAGCCTGCGCGGAAAGCTATAACCGCGGTGCTCAAGAAAAGTGGAGAGTAAAGTGCAAGTCTCAATAAATGGTATTTGATCAATCGTTATCGAGATGTTCGTTCTCCGCAAAGGTTTGCCGAGGTAGATCTCGATCGCTTAACCGTCTACACTCTCCGATATCATCCGCCCAAGTTGGTTGGCAGTCCCACTGGTGGTCGCGTCCCAGCCCGGCAACGCTCGACATTGCGACTGACCAGGTGCTTCGAGGTGTGGACATTTTCCTCCCCGTCGACCTCCAAACGTACTCTCGTCCACTAGCTCGAGTTCTCAGAGTAGTGTTCGCCTTCGAGAGAGCGTCTTGCGGGTGGTTTGGCCTGACGCATGAAAGGGTTACACTACAGAGCAGCTCACTGACGACCCGAAGTCCGGGTCCAGGCCCCGGAAGAATGTTCGCTGAGAAGTACGCGCTGGTCTTGCGTTGAACATGACGAAAATCTCGGCGATGTTCTACTGGCCTGGACGAGCAAACCAGCAGACCAAACGACTCAAAGCTACAGCGAGAGGAACGCCAGCCGCGAATCCAGTCGAGCCGTCCGACGAGTGTGACGGAGTTTCAGCGACAGAGAATCGTTGGTGCGGCTCGTGGGGTTTGTGTCGTGACCGGAAATCTTGTGTCGTGACCGGAAATCGAGGCCACCCTGTCGGATGGATGGCCGCCCCCTCCTCCCGAGTTGGCCGCTGCTTCAGGCTGCGGACACTCAGATCGATCTGTCCACCAGAGAGCAGCTGCAGTAACAAAACGAGTGGTAATGTCCTCCTCTAAACCTTATCCAACCGAGGCGTCCTCGTTCCGTTCTATCAAAGCACCACCAAACGATAGTCAGTCCCCCGGCACAGAGTCCAAAGACGAGGGCCACCGGTTGTGATGCACCGACATCCCCCAGCGTGTTCGACTCGCGCTGTACGCATTCGGTGGGAACCGATCGATCGACCCGACCAACAGCACAACCGAAAAAGCCAACAAGCAAGCAAGAGCAGAGCAAAGCGAACCAAAGAAAGCCAACCAGCCACCGCCATGAAGATCCCGCGCCAACTCCTCCTGAGCGCTGCCCTGGTCGCTGTCCTCCTGTCGACACAGTCAACCGCGACGTCGGCCGCATCACTCGACGCGAGCTACTCGGACGCAGCATCGGGAAGCTTGGACGACAGCTTCGAGCCGTGGTCGGACCGTCGAGAGAACAGCTCGAAGCCTGTGGACGACGGCGAGAGCGAGGACAGCAGTGACTCGGACGATCTGTCCGACGACGACTTGGTGGTGCTGGTGCCGGTGCCGGCGAAGTCTGGCGGCGTGCGGCAACTGCGTGTCACGGCGGACACAGTTCCGGCCGCGGGTGCTCGGTCTTCAACGGCGACATCTACGTCGCCGTCGACGCCCCGCCCGTCCGCGACGACACAACCGCCGAAGCCTTCCGAGACGAAGCCGCTCCCGATCCCAGCCAACCTGACGGACGTCACAAACCAGACCCACCCAGCCGCGTCGACGCAGCCCCCAAAGCTCCCGGATCGTAATGAGACGAAGGTGACCCCCACACCGGTCACGGTGCCGGCGAACCTCACCAACCTCACCAACCTCACCAACCTCACCAACCTCACCAACCTCACCAACCTCACCTACCTTACCAACTTGGCCAACACGACCCACCCGCTCCCTGCGCCAGTCAACTTGACAGCCACGTTGACACAACCCCCAAGCAGCCGGAGCGTAACGAGACGAAAGTGGTGCCCACCGTCCTGCCGACTCCGCTGCCAATCCCGGCCAACTCCACAAACGCGACCCAGCCGTCGACACCGACCCAACTGCCGAATCGCAACGAGACCAAGTCGACGCCCGCACCACTTCCGACCCCTCGACTGTCCCCAAGTTGGCGGAGCAGAACGCGACCCACCCGAACTCGACGTCCACTGCTGCAGCTCCGGCGAACGGTGGCGACAAGTCGAGCCTGCGCGGAAAGCTATAACCGCGGTGCTCAAGAAAAGTGGAGAGGAGTAAAGTGCAAGTCTCAATAAATGGTATTTGATCAATCGTTATCGAGATGTTCGTTCTTCGCTGCTGCTGGTTACTCTCAGAGCAGCGTTGTTTGATGATAAAGCGTCTCGCAGCTTGCTTTGCTCAATGGCGATGATGTTATCATAATCGAGCCGAACGTACCGATCCGATCGATGAAGATGCTGGAGAGCTGCTTTCGGGTCGGCTAAACATCTGCTGCATTTCAAGAAGTCCTCGGCGTGGAGGTAATCGCTTCTGCCATGCAGTTCGGATGCGTGGCGGTGATATCTGTTCACCTCGTCGAAGACAGTATTCCAGTGGCATTGCTCTCCGAACTCAATCCGACGCAAACGAAAGCGTTAGAATGCAGCAGTCCCATCCAACGCACTTTCGAAGCTGCAGCGCTTTCGGCCGAGCACTTTCATCAAGCCAGGTTGACAAGCAAAGCGTGGGTTGTTCTATCGTCTGATTTCGTATTTAGCCGAAGAAGCTTTACTTTCCAAAGCCAGAGCGCGACCCTCTCGGTTACCGCTAAAGGCCTCCTCGACCCTCCACCATGGCGTCTCTGGGCGTGCGCGTGCACATCAAGGAGGCGCGCAGCATCCTGGCGGCCGACAGCGGCGGCACCAGCGACCCGTACGTAACCATGACGCTACTAGACTCCAAGGGCGCGGCGCTGGCGGCCGGCGGCACGTTCAAGACCAAGGTAGCCAAGAAGACGGTGGACCCCAAGTGGGACGAGACCTTCGTGGTCGGAGACAAGCTGGACCTGCGTGTGGCCACCACGCTGCGGCTGCTGCTGTCCGACTCGGACCGCTCCTTCTACAGCGACGACGTGCTGGGCGTCGTGGACATCCCCGTGAGCCTGCTGCTGGGGCTGGAAGGGCCGCTTGACAACTGGTTCCAGCTGACCAAGCACAAGAAGATGAAGAAGGACTCTAAGGGCGAGCTGAGACTCGTGCTGGAAGGTCACAGCCGAGATGCAGGTTAGTCTGGAGGACAAGAAGCCTGCCGCTGCCATTGTGAGCTCTGAGCCGCCCAATTTGCTCTATGTGACGCTCAAATCCGGGAAAGACCTGCTGGGAATGGACAACAATGGCACCACTTGTGTTCATTAGCTTTAATGGACAGAAACACGAGTCCACCAAGAAGGAGAAGACGCTGAGGCCGCAGTGGAACGAGAAGTTCGGCTTCTTTGCGTCGGATCTGAAGAACAAGGTGACGTTTCTTGTGGAGGACTACGATATCACCATCAACGACTTTATGGGGAAGGCCGAAGTGTCGCTGAAGGACTTGAAACCCAACGAAGAGAGAAATTTGGCCGTAGAACTCGGAGGTAAAAATGGACGCAAGGATAAGAAGCAAAGAGGCACTCTGCAAGTGTCGTTCTTGTGGACATACGACCCGGAAGCGCGCGATATTGCAGCCAAGAAGAAGAAAACGTCGTTTCTGCCCAAGTTTGGAGCGCCCGACCAGGAGTACGACTCGAACGAAGATGAAGGCGTGGAGATTGATGACAGTGCGGTGAAAAAGAAATCCGAGGAGGAGCTGAAAAGGAGCGCGAGGAGAAGGAGGAGAAGCAAGCCGCCATCCTGTCGGAACTGAGCAATATTGAAATCAAGTCTGGCGACTACAACGTCCAGGTTCACGTCATCCAAGCGCGAGATTTGGTGCCCAAGGACTCCACAGGAACATCGGACCCTGTGGTCTATGTGGAAGTCTTTGGCGAGAAGCAGCAGACGGCTGTGAAGAAGCAGGTGCTCAATTGCTTTTGGGATGACTTGTTGATCTTCCCGTTCCGTAATCTGGACAAGGCCGAAGTCGAGATGGGCTACGTCCGGTTAAGTGTGATGGACGCTAATACGTTGCAACGCGCAGAGCTCATCGGTGGGGCTCAATTTGATGTGTCGTACATTTACTCCCAGGCGAATCATCAACTAGCAAATGTTTGGATTGGGCTTACTGACATCACCAACACAACCAATCAAGGTATCCAAGGGTACTTGCGTGCCTCTATCTCGATCATTGGGCCTGGTGACAAGTTAGTTCCGCCACCGTCACCATTTGGAGCAGCAGTGGATATGAACGATGTCATCATGCCTCCAAGTGTTACCCAGCAAGTTCACTTTTTGGGAGCTACAATCCACGTGGCAGAACACTTGCCGCCCATGGATATTGCTGTCGTTGGTAAAGGCGGTCTTGACGCGTATGTGAAGGGATCCATTGCTGGCGGAGATGCGATTCGGACGCGTGTGCGCACCAAGAAGGGCAGACGTGACGAACTCTGCCCTAGTTTTAACGAGGAATTGATGCTCGTTATTCGCGAGCCATCCATGGCTGATTCGATCCAATTGGCTGTGTACGATTGGGATCAAGTAGGGTCGGACGAGTTGGTAGGATATGTCTATCAAAGCGTGAAGTTCGTCAAGGCGATGGGTGGGAAGGTTTCTCCGTTTTGGGCCAACATTTACGGTGCGCCGTTGCGCCTGAAGTCCGTTGGGATTGGAGACTCGATGAAGAAACAGATGAACACGTATCCAGACATTGCCAGCACGTACCGCGGCCGTCTTCTCATCAGTATGCGCATTTTGAAAAACGAGGACAATGAGTTTGACGAAACAAATCAAAAGCGCAACACGAAGCGCATTCCACGAGATCTGTATCCTCGTGAGCGCATCTATCGGATGCGCGCTCATTTTGTGTGGGGTAGTGAAATCCCATCGTTTTTGAGTTCCAAGCGCCCTGGACAGAAGTCCAAGATGCAGCTTGTCATGTCTTGCGGTCTGAATGAGATCGCGTCTTCCCGGAACCGAAACCTGAACGGTGTGGTAGAGTGGAACAATTTCGCAGAGAGCGAAAAGATGTTGCTGCCTGAAGATCTCTCGCAAGTGCCTGATATCTTCTTATATTTGTGCAGAGGCGATGGCGACACACGCAAGGCTGTTTGCTTCCGACGGTTCACAGCAAAGGAGCTGATCGAAGATGGCTTCGACGGCTCTGTCAAGTGGATCTCGATGAAAGAAGACCAAGCCATCGACGCCTTGGAAGATGAGACGTTCCCAGGTAATGTGCTAATCCGCATGGGCTTTGGAACGGAAGAGATGGCGATGAAATCGCTTTGGGATCGCTCAGACCTTGATGCTGTGAACAAACGCATCCCGTACCAGCTTCGTGTGCACATCTATCAGGGTCGACGTCTACCTCCCGCCGATTCGAACGGGTTGTTGGATCCGTTCCTGATTATTCGATGCATGGGAGAAAAGGAGAAACAGACGTCGCGGAAGAAAAGACAAGGGATCCATTGTGGTACGAAACCATTTACTTCGATGTCAATTTGCCAGAGCTGAAATATGCCCCTCAAGTGATGCTGCGTGTCATGGATTACGACGACTTCGACACCAACGACTTCGTCGGATTGGCGGCGCTTAACCTTTCGGACGCGCACATTAGAACGTCGGAGCAGCTAGCCAACGACCACTCGTTTACTCTTCCGGACCCTAAATGGAACCCGATTCTTTCCAGGAACCCGGAGATTGCGAAGGTGAGATCCTGGCATCGCTCGAGCTGATTCGCAAGACATTCCCTGATGAAAAGGTGCCCCGATCCCTACCAATTCTGCCTCGAAACCGCAAGGCCTTCTTGGAAATCACCGTGCTGGGCCTCCGTAACATGGAACCGTATCAATTCTTGCCCATTCAGTTGCCGTACATCGAGTTCATCCTTGGTGGCAAGGACCATGCGTCTCAGGAAATGATCACAGACAAGTCAAAGCGTCCATCGGGAAGCAACCCCAACTTCCTTCAACGCATTGTGAAGGAGGTGGAGCTACCGGAGAACGCCCACTTTGCTCCTCGTCTAAACATCATCGTCAAGGACACTCGTCTCGGAGGATTCCAGACCCCCATTGTCGGCTCAGCGTCCATTGAAATGAGCACCAAGATCCCATGGTCAAAGCACTACAAACCGCCGCAGCATGATACGTTTGCTGAGATCGAGTTGGAGTCTGCAGATGAATGGGGCGAGGACGCACCGCTGCTAGGCCAAGTCTCGAGTAAAAACCTCCCTACCGCCGAGTCTGTTGACAATGGCGCTGGCGTTTTCGGAGCCCTGAAGAGCATGGGCGTGGACTTCGATCCGAACGGAAACTTTGACGATGCTTCGTCGCGTCGGTCGACTCTCGCTGGTGAAGACGATGAAGAATCAAAGAAGTATCTGAAACACCGCGAACTGCTGGATGACGATTTGGAATCGCAGCTGAAGACGACGCCATTCGAGAAGTATGGCCTGCATATTGGTCAGAAGAAGAAGAAGTCCTCCCTGTTGAACTCGATCAATCCGTTTGCGAAGAAGTCGCGTGGGGTTGGCGACGACGGAGGTATGTACAAAATGGCTGGCTGCTTTAAGGGTTTGATTCGCGTCATTGAGCGTGAAGATGAGAAGCCCTTGCTAGACTTCGACACTCTGCTGCAGTCACTCCCGTACGAAGTTAGAGTCTACGTCTTGGACGGAGTTGGCTTTGCTCCGATGGATATCGGTTTGAATGGACGCCCCGGTAAGTCCGATCCTTATCTGCGCTTGACGCTCGGCAATAAAAAGATCAGTGACCGAAAGAACTACATTGAGGATACGACTGACCCAGACTTCTACAAGATGTTCGTCATCAACGCGAAGCTCCCCGGCGCCAGTATTCTGACCATCGAAGCGATGGACCACGACCTGATTGGCGGCGACGACCTGATTGGCAAGACGACGATTGATCTCGAGGACCGACTGTTTGACAAGAGATGGCAAGCCATGGGCAAGATGTACGAGACGTCGAATCGGTTGTGCTTGAAGCCCCTTGAGACGCGGACCCTCAACATCCCGACCTCAAAAGCTCCTATGGGAACAGTTAAACTGTGGATCGATATTTTAAGTCCCGCCCAAGCGCATGATTACCCTCCGATTGACATCTCCCTGCCGCCACCGGTGGACATGGAACTCCGCGTCGTGGTTTGGAAAGCTCGCAATGTGCCGTCCTTTGACACGTTAGAGGACATGAACGATCTGTTCTTCCGCTGCTGGATGGAAGGTTCGGACTTCCAGGAGACTGACATTCACTGGCGAGCGAAGAAGGGCAAGGGATCCTTCAACTGGCGCATGAAGTTCCCCATCACATTGGGCCACAAACAAACCAACACGAAGACCCCATACTTCCACATCCAAGGCTGGGATAAGGATGTGCTCTCCGCGAATGATGCGATTGGCGAGCACATGCTCGACCTTGGACCTTTCTTCCGCCAGGCGTACAAACTGAAATCGAATCTCCAGGTGTTCGAGGACGACGAGGAGACAAGAAAGAAAAGAAGAAAGCTTCCTCGGACGACGACGCAGCGGTCAAGAAGATCCGGGAAGCCACGGGGCTATGGGATGACGACGACCCGTCCGACTCGAAGTGGCTCAAGTTGGAGAGTCTCGACCACAAAACCAACACGCGCAACTTCATGGGCGAGTGTGTGTATCGCTCGAGTTGGTGCCTGCGGAAACGGCATTGCGGAACCCTGTGGGCCAAGGCCGTTCGGCTCCAAACAACTCGCCGTACTTGCCTCCACCTGCTGGGCGACTCTCGTTCTCACTCAACCCGTTCAAGGTCCTTAACGACTTGCTGGGTCCTTCGATTTGCAACCGCCTCATGTGCTGCTTCTGTTGCATCCTGTTCATGGTCGTCGTTTACTTCCTGGCGCCGTTCATCAACGTGGCGATCATCACACTCAAGGGGTAAGCACAACGAGGGTGAGCTTGGGTGTGTTTGTCGCTTTGCATATTGTTTTTTTATCCTATCAACGTGTAATTCTTGACACTGCTTCTCTTGCCTTCGTCGCTCTAGCTAACCGTTGGCTATAGTTAGGGATTTCCATGGCCAGGCGCTTCGATACAAGTCGGAATGCCTCGTCGGGGGCACAACCGCGTCGGCGTTGAGGTCGACTTGCAAGATCCTCGGAACGACAACCAACCTCACGATGAAAGTGGGTCTCCTGTGCATGGGTCTTCATCTCCTACCGGAGCCGATTCGGCACAGTCAATGGAAGATGCCAAAGCGCAGAGACAGAGAGCTACTTCGCAGGAAGAAGGCTGAACGGCGGGCACATGCAAAGCAAAGAGCCGAAGAAAAGCAACGACGCCTTGAAGAAAAGCAACAAGAAGCTGAAATACAACGCATGCTCGAAGAAGATATTTCAGCAGTGGCATCGATCACACCGTCGATCGAGCAGTCTTCTGCTCTAACTGAGAGCGTAGAAAAGGAGAAGGCGTTTGGGACTGACACCGTGGTAACTACTATTGGTGAAGACCGTTCGGATGTTCGGCGTGAACATACACAAGAAGTGGAAAATGCTGATGCGATGTTGGAAGAAAGCCACTATCCCGCTACAGTAGAGATCGTGCAGAAGTCGCCATCCCAGCATCCCAGCCAGGTAGATTCTGCTGCTCTGACGATTCAAAAGGCGTTGAAAAAGAGATACAAGAAGTGTAAAACGATGTTTCGACAATCCCCACGAGTTCATGCCGAAGAAATGATTGCACCGTTGTCTACGCCAGCGGAGACAACAGAACTCATAGATTTGCCGACCAGTGCTTCGGAGCTCACAAGTGGGAAGTCGGAGGTAGCTCCAACTAACACGGCAACAGACGAACAAGTTCAACTTGAGAAGAGTCAGCCGATGATACCTCCATTGTTGCTCCCTCAAAGAACGGACGGCTTACTTCCACGGCCTAATGACTCACCAACGTCGGCGTCGTGTTCATCGTCGTGCTCGTGCGAGTCTGGTGTTTCAGTTTCGTCTACTTCTTCATGTTCGTGCTCGTGTTCGTGCTCAAGTCCGAGCTCAAATTCATCATCAGAGTCCGAAATTGACACAATCGTCAAAGCCATCGGCACTCAAAGCGTACAGCGAGGACCAGTAGGACTGAGCGTGGATCGGTGCGGAGTCATCGGTGTAGCAGTCGTTCAGCTGGATCCATCGATAACTTTTAGGCAAGAGTGGACCGTCATCTGCATTGTTAAAGATGTTCCGGCAAGAAATCGAGTACGGTGATTTGCATCATTTCATGGCAACACGAATTCAGGCAAGGGTTCGTGGTGGTAATGGCAGAGCTATTGCTCATCAGCGCCAAGCCGCATTAGACCAAGAGCTAAGGGATGAAGCACTGCTGGAATTGCAACATGAAGCTTGCTGCAAAATTCAGAGCCGAGCTCGTGGTTTGCTCGTACGAAAGAGTATGCCGATTACCGACCGAGAGAGACGGCGACGAAGACGAAAAAGGGCACAGCTTCGTGGCGATTTTGCTGGGGCGAACTCGCCTAGAAATACTCCGCACCAAGAGGAAATTGCAGCTTGTGATGACCCGGAGGAAGTTGTCGAATGGCCAGCTCAGATTGACTTGGAGGCTCTAGACGATTGGCAGGAGCTCAATGAAAATGCCACAGCACTTGGTGACAAGGTGACACACGCGCGATTCCTTTCACACGGCCAGCTACGAGTTTTTGTGGGACTTGGAACATGCATGCCAAAAAGCCGACGGATGATTTGCGTCTATGGATCAGGTTGAACAAGTACCATATCGTGGCGATCGGCAGTGAGGAATGCGTCAATTCCATCGCAAAGAGCGTTGTCTTCACATCTAAAAAGTCGTGGGAGGACCAGTTGAAAAGCGCAATGGGGGACGACTACGTTCTTGTGACTTCCCATGCACTTACGGCTATTCACAATATCGTGTTTGTGCACGCGAGTGTTCTGCCACTACTGGGAAATATCCAGTCCGATGCAGTGGCTACGGGACTCGGCAACCAACTTGGCAATAAAGGAGGTGTAGGCATTGCGTTCACCGTTGGCGCTACGAGTTTCGCGTTTGTCAACTGCCATTTTGAAGCCCACCAACGCAACGTGTCGAGACGCAACGAGAACTTCCACCGCATCAACCACGAGCTCAAGCTGTCCCCCACAAGCATTCCGGCCAGCCCACGGTCTGTAGCACCCATGCCAGTCGATGTCGCCAACCCCAGTTTGACCGGACTCGGACGTACTACCGCTAATCGCTTCTCCATTCCAACGATTGGAGGTGCTTCAGCAGAGTCAAAGCGCACCATCAGCGAGCGGTTCGACCGAGTTTTTGGTATGGCGACCTCAACTACCGAATCAGCGGCACTCGACGCATGGTGGATTTACTGTTGCTGCGGAACCAACACGCAGTTCTGTACGCCAACGACCAGCTGCGCCGAGAGATGCAAGCGGGCCATGTGTTCCCTCACTTCCAGGAAGGTCCTTTGCACTTCCGACCCACGTACAAATTCGACAAACGCAGCGACGTCTACGACTCGTCTTCGAAGCAACGCATCCCGTCTTGGACTGATCGTGTGCTGTACTTGTCGAATGAAAAGACTCATGACATTGAGCCACTGAACTATCGCAGCCAAACCGACTTTCGCTCCTCGGACCATCGTCCAGTGAGTGCCATTTTCCAAGTCAACTTTACGCCGATTCGAACTGGCGAGCGTTTGCCATCCGCTCGAAGTGTCAGCAACATGAATGCCAGTGACAACGACCAATTGGCACGGAATCGAGTCGCTAGCCAAGCGTGCACATTACAATAACAGACCACTTTTCTTCTCGACTTTCCAAGAATTGCTTTTCGTACTTAATCGCATCCTGTATTTTACATGTGTTGGTTTCACTCTTTTGCGATCCGCCACTTCCCATTCCGCATCCGAAGCAACAAGTTAAACGCCTAGCACCTCTCGCCTTCTTCACAGCCATGGCGCAATACGGCAAGGCCACGTACTGGGACGAGCGATACACCAAGTACGCGACAGCCTTCTCCTCCCCCGCCTCTTTTTTACTAACAGAAAACTTTAATAATGCAATAATCTTTAGGGACTCGGAGCAGTTCGACTGGTACCAGCGCTACGGCGGGCTCAAGGAGCTGCTAAATCAGTACGTCAAGAAGACGGACGCCATCCTGATGGCCGGCGCCGGCAACTCGCGTCTGTCGGAGGAAATGGTGAACGACGGCTACCAGAAGCTCATGAACGTGGACGTGTCCGAGATCGTGACCAAGCAGATGGCCGCCAAGTACGAGGACCGCGTGGAGCAGCTGCAGTGGCAGAAGATGAACATGTGCTCGCTTGACTTTGCCGACGAGACGTACGACTCGGTGGTCGACAAGGGCACGCTGGACTCGATCCTGTGCGGAGAAGGCTCCACCGCTAACGTGGCCAAGATGTGCCAGGAGGTGCACCGCGTGCTCAAGCCTAACGGGGTCTATTTCATTGTGTCGTACGGTGTGCCTGACAACAGACTCAGCTATCTCGAGAACAAGGAGCTGCAGTGGAAAGTGACGGTGCACACGGTGCCCAAGCCCACGGTGAGTGCTGTGCAGGTCTCGGAGGCCGACGCCAACGCCGTGCACTACATCTACGTGTGCCAGAAGGGTGTCAAGACCGAGTAAGGCTGGCCGTGGACGGGATGATCGTTCCGTTAATATATACGGACCTCGCTGCTTGCAGAGAGCTTTATTTTATGTGTTTTTGTTTTGCTGTAGGATTTTTTTAGTGTTATGTAGGTTACGCGAGTGTGGTGTCGCTTTCTTGGAGGTCGTCTTTGCCCTGCTTGGAGCGTTGGTTGAAGAGCGCGTCTGCATAGCGGGTGGGGGACTGCTTTTGTGATGTGGAGCTCGTATCCGTCACAAAAGCAGCCATCCGATGGAAGATGTCGGCGTTGGAACCGATGCTTGCTCTCGGAGCTGGAGCTGTCGTCACCGTGTCGGAGGCTCTATAAAACGATTTTTGACTATGAGTACGCCGGAAAAATTCCGTCGCAAGGGCTCGTTGGGGATCGCGGATGCTGGAAGAGAGCCGATACTTGCACGCGGTGCTGGCGCTTGCTGCAGAACCTTGTGGCTAACTGTACGCTGGAATAATTTTCGTCGCTGGGACTCGCTGGGAGCCGCTGAAGCTGCAGCCGTTCGCCCATGGAAGGAAGGATCTAACGATCGTAGCGACTGGCTTCTCCGGCGCTCGAAAATACCACGTCGAGAGTATCCAGGTGTGGATGGGCCTGTCCGTGGTTTGGAGGACTCAAGTCCCATGGTGATCGGTGTCGAAGCTTTCATCAAGTGGCGCGGATGGCGTTCAATTTCTTGCTTTGGAGAAACACTCCGATCACGGGTTTCAATATTTCCTGGGGCCACGAATGGTTCAAGTAGCCACATGTTTTTCTCCAAGTGAGAGATTGATCTCCGAATTGCTGCCAGAGGAAAGGGCCATCAGTGATTCTGTTTGAATTGTCGTATCAGCACCAGCAACAGAACGGGCCTCTCGCAGTTGTTTGACAAGATCGTCGAGATTGGAGTATTTTCAAGTTGCAGTGCAATTCCTGGGCCATACGTAAAATCGCGACCTCTCGTTCTTCTACTTGCTTCAGGCGTGCTTGCCAGGTTAATTGTTGCGGAATTTGTGATGGGGTTTGATGATCCGGAGGAATTTTAACGCTTGGTGGTTGTGGTACGTTGCATATCGCCTCAGAAGCTGCGTGTACACCACCACTTCTTTCATTCTGGAAACGATAATCACTGTCAGACCGGTACCCGCTTTGAATATTCTTGTTTTGTGGCGTCGTGGAAGCGTCGGTGGGGTCAGTCGAAGTAGCTTTCTCAGACTGCCTTTGATTGTTCTTTTGCCGCCGACGCTCCCGCAATCGAATTGTTCTCGGACATGGACGCCAACGCCAAATTTAAGTGACGTATCTTCCATCTCGACATTGATTGCCGTGTAAATTCGTTCAGCTGCTTGCCGAGCTGTAAAAGTTGGAGGGAGCAAGGGAGGGACACCGCCAGCCTTAGCACACGCCTCTGCTATATTTTCGGGACTGTAGATATCCCGCACGAGCTCCAACATTGGACAGCGCAACTGAGCCAACTCATAACTCTGCATGTACGATGTGAGCATTTCCACCACCACGTGATGCCGGTCGTCTGGATATCGTGCAATCACGGCCTGGAAACTCTCCCGGGATAGCACGCACATTTCGACGTGGGTGATGGCTCGAACATTGGCTGCGCGTTGATAACTCATGAGAAGAGCGAGATCGCCGAATGCCTGGCCTCGTGTGACCAAGCTCTCGTGATACTTTGAACCTTTTCGAGCGACTCGGCTGTAGTATCGCCGTTGCGCTGCGTCCAGCTCGTAGACACTTTGCCAGTGACCACTATCCATTTGTGCAACATGCGTCGCAGTGCGTCGACGTGCTCCAACTCCACCGTTATTACCCGTGTGCTCTGATCTCATCATCGTTGTGGTGACTCGCTCAAATCGGTGACCTTCGCGACTGAGCTCGCAGTATCCACGGTTCACCATGTAAAACTCGTCGTCGACTTCGCCCTGCCGCACGATAAAGTCGTCTGGCAGGTATACTCGAACATCAAGCCCCAACATCAACTGTTTCTGGAAGTCAGGAGTCGAGTCTGTCCAGAATGGAATGTGCATCACCAGCTCCATGTATTTAAACAGGACCACCTCAAGCGCTAGTGTGTGCGAGAGCTGTTTGGAAAATTGTACAATCTCGCCGTCTAGACACTCGTATTCGTGCCACAGATGCTCGTAGTATTGGTGGACGCGTTCGCGCAGAGATGTTGGGAGTTGGAGTTTCGCAGTCATGGCAATTACGGCCTCCATTTTGCGCTGATAATTGGTGAAGTTTGCGTTGAAATCAGATACCAACATGGCGACGTGCCCGAACACCACAGCTAGTACGATGGAGCCCAAGAGCGCCGACAACGAAGCAAACAGATTTTGAGCAGCAGTGTCGGTCGGCACCCCTCACCTTGAAGCAATAACAGTGCGGCATAGAAACTTGCGTAGTATCGATCGTGCCACGGCATGTTTGGGACAACAACTTTGTTACCCTCCGTTAGAAGCAGCGTCCAGATGCAGCCGATATAGTGAGCGATGGCGATCAAAATGACCACAGTTCCAGCGATTCGAAGCAAGTGCGAGTATCGAGAGTAAAGCAGCCACGCCCAGATGTTAGTGCGGCCTCTTTGATTCACGCGAACCAGCCACACCATGCGTGCGAATTGGGCCACGTAAGCGAGTCGCTCGACACTTAGCCCATCCAGCACAACTTGTGGCCATTGTCCAGTCTTACTATCGTTTTCGACACGTATAAGTAGCGGCACGGCTAGTAGTACATCCAAGACGAAACGTGTTTTCACGTAGTTCCAAGCGATTTGCCCATGTGAAGCGACGAGAGCTCCTTCTTTCGTCACATAAGCCGTGTGAAGTGAGATCGCCACATCAACACCCAACATAATGCTCACTACAGTATCGATGTTGGAGATTTGATGCTGGATTGGAAACGCGAGTTCCAGCGGAAACCAAACCACATACGTGACGGTGGCCACCAAAACAGCTAGATATCGAACTCGAGTAATGCGGGAGTACGGCGAGATCGGGCAGAACAGTTTTCGCTGCCACAAGAGTACTTTCGGCATGACCCGATGATGCCAAGAGTGTATCCGAGAATCAGCTGGGTCATCCAGATCCCCAAACGCAAGATTAAATTGCTCGTCGAGCTGAGCGCTACTGGCGACACTTTCGAACCGTCGATGCGCTTCAGTGAAAATGCTATCTCCTCGAAAACTAGCAGTCCGAGAGCCAACATCGTTGGTAGAGTTGGCGTAATCGCTAACATTGCGAGACGATAGTCTTTGATGCAACTGGTGTCGAGCTGTCAGGCCGGTTCCTTCATTGGTATCGACGACTGCGCCACGGGTTGAACCAAACAACCCTCGACTGGACGCAACCGTAGCGCGGTGGTCATTTGAGATGGTAGAAGGTGTACGTTGTAGTTGTCGGATCTGGAAACGAACCATCATTTCATCGTACGGAGACTCGCTTGGAAGTTCGGGAGTATTGGACACACTTTTTCAGGAATGGTGCTACTTTCCTCTTCAACTGTTTTGCTTGAGACGTCTCGAAGTGAACGCCGCGCAAGAATGCTGGAGTTCCGCTTTAACACTCGGGACGAGATACTGCGTCTCCGGGACCTTTTCACACGAACCAGAGACTGTGCTGGATCTGCAATTGGATACACCAATCCTGGTGCTGTGGAGTGACGTCGTGCAATTCGAGCTTGGCTTTTACGTAGCGAAGGTAGCGAGAGGATGTCAGTCGCAGAGGAAGTGTGTAGAGAAGGTGTTCCTTCGGAGCCATTCAGAGTTGAACTTTGGTTGTCATGGTCGACTGTATCGAGTGCAGCAACATCATCACCTGCTTCGGTCTTGCCATTTTCGTCCATTGGCACGGCGCACTAAGTGAAGGCGAGATCTTAAGTAGTGGTGAGGCGACGCATCCGTTTCGACGGATCTGCTTCTCCTATTATTATATTTTTTGTTGGCCAAGGAATTGCTTTCAACGCAGATACTCAGATGGAAGAGACTAGGACGACTGAGATCGGGTTTGTCGCTTCATCGCTCATTCCCGGTGATGTAGCAAAACCTGAGTCCTTTAATGCCCCCAACGGAACGTTTAAAAGAAATTCCAAGGTGATAGTTCGACGTCATTCATCCCAAGCGGTTTCTGGAGAGGTGTTTCCAATTCCCGAAAGAGGTCCGAGCGATACACCAAGATATGGTGCCAGAATATTGCGACGTAATTCTACGCGCCGGGGCCCAACCTACACGACAAAATCTCTGGCTTCGCTGATCTCTGGAAATCGACATGATCTGGGCGCTAAAAACCAAACCCAGACTCGAGTGGAGAGTCCGTATGAGAAATGCTGGTTCGATTCCAGATTCGGCAATTGTCGGCTCAGTCCCTTACTGATTTTTCAGAAACCAAGACTGAACAAGGGAAGCTATTGCTGATGATCAAACTTCGAACGGGACTGAAGTTGGTGCCACCCCAGAAGGACAAACGACTACATATCACAAGATAGAGATACCCAAGACTTGAACAGACCACAATCCACACCTGTGGTTGGTGATGAATTTCTTGGCAATTTCAGCATCTACCAAGACAAACGTCGCCATATCGTATGGAGAGGGAAACTCAAGCTGGTATTTCGCCATCTTATTACACCTGTGTCACCTTTTTCGTGGATTGTAAAGGCTCGATACTTGACGATTCTTTTGGCTACAACGATATACATATTTTACTTCCCGTTGGGGTTTGCATTCCCCAATGAAACACCATTCACGCGTGTTAGTGGCGTCATTGGAATTATCTTGGGTCTGGACATACTTTTCGCATTCCACACGAGCTACGTAACGAAAAATGGTTCTGTCGTGAACTCCCACGGAAACATTGCGCTTCATTACGTAAAGACACGATTCTTGTCGGATGCAATTCTTGCGGCTCCGTTAATTGTTCGCATGAACTATCCAAGCAGTGGAAGTGTTAGTGATACGTGGCTACGTTTCGTGCTCGATATCGTAAGCGCTGAACGCTTTGTGTACGTTGGTCGCTTCGTGCGCCTAATTTGGCTCGCTCGTATAAATGAATCGGGTGCTGTCCACAGTTTCTGGGCATGGCTGCTCTACTCTCGTTATTCACATCTCCTTCGGATTGGTGCGATGGTGATGACAATCATAGCAATCGCGCACTATATGGCTTGCATTTGGACGCTTTTGTTGGAAGAATCGGACGATTACGATGGCTCAATGAGATCGTGGCGAGATCAATATATTGCCGGTTTTTATGTGGCTCTACTTCTCCTACAGGGGCAAGGTGTGCGATCGAACACGGCCGGGCAGAACTTTTCGCTTCGTTGTCGACCCTTTTGGGATCGATCGTGCTCGCCGTGGTTTTCGGTCATGTTGGAATCCTCGTATCGAATTTTAATGCAAACGCTACGAACTACCAACGCAAGATGGAGGCTGTTATCGCCATGACGGCGAAGCTTCAGCTGCCAAGTTCATTACGCGAACGAATTCATCTATACTACGAACATCTGTGGCATGAATACGAGTGTCTTGATGGTGAAATTGTGCAGTTTTCAAAGGAGTTATCCCACACGCTAGGTCTCGAGGTGGTGCTGTTCAAATACATGGAACTTGTGATGCAGATTCCATTCTGGGCAGATTGCAGCGCCGATTTCCAAAAGCAGTTGATGCTGCGGCTTGATGTTCGAGTGTACCTGCCGGACGACTTTATCATGCGGCAGGGCGAAGTCGACGACGAGTTTTACATGGTGAACCGTGGATATTGTGAGGTTAGCCGTGAAGCTCATCGATTCGAAAGAGTCACTGCTTCTATGCTGGGCGACTTCGCTCAAAGCAATGCTGTTAGCACTGGACGAGGAATCAGCAATTTCCGACGAAACAGTATTATGAAAACTCGTCGCCGATCTTCGAGCTTAAAAGCGCTAGTACTGTTGCTGATGGCTACCGACAATCGGCCTACGAGCTTGACGCTGACCAAAGACGTTACTACTATAGCAACGCTGGCCGTCGTTTTGCAAAAGGTTTGATCAGTCTAGTTTCGCGAGGACAAGCTTTTGGTGATCTTGCGCTTCTCATGAATTATTCTCGAGCAGCAAACGTGCGTGCGGTCACTCATGTGGAGATGTGTGTGCTCTCTCGTGATAACTTCCAGGCGGTGTTGGCAAGGTACCCAGGCGATCGCCATCGTGTTGTCGTGGACATGCTAACTTCGTTCATGCAGTGCTACGAGATTAGTCAAACTCGTTGCCCACTATTAGAAATGGTGAGAAGCGTTTACAGTCCTGAAGCGATTGCAGAAGAGCTTGCGAAATCCGGTGAAGCTTTACCTATTATCCCAACGGAACTGACCACCCGACAAGCGGCGGAGAGAATTTACACAGCTATCAACGTTGAAATGGAGGATACGACTTTAAAATTCGGCGTCAATGGTAGAATTCGGGACCAGCTGATCGAGCTACGCGAGCGTCGACGGCGAAAGCGAGACAGCAGAAGGAGGACAACCGAACATAAGAAAACTGTAAAGCAGAAAGACAGTGTGAATTCAGCCAACGCCAATCCGCACAGGCAAGAAGAAATGAACACACCGCTGGACCACACGACGCAAGCGTTGACAAATGTTCCACAAACAGACCAAGTCCAGCCTCCAATGGAAGGAAAATTGTCGCTGCAAGAACGCTTACGTCGAGTGGGGGAACGAGAAGTTGCGATATTGAATGCGGTGAAAGAACTACAGAAGAGCTTTAACCTCCTTCAAGCTCAAGAATTAGCAGCTAATCGACCGTACACACCAAACAGAAAGAGCTCTGCCAATGATGTTGACTCGCCGCTTTCAAGAACCGAAAGTCGGCCGAGACTACTGCAACGAATGGGATCATTTGTTCGAATGTCAGGGAGTACGAGCGAGAGTAAGAATGGCGCTGCGTCGCCGACACGCTACGCCGATCAACTTTTAAAATGTACGCATGACAGCAACTACCGCCCATTTAACACCCGAAGCAAAATCACCATCTCTCCGCACCAACAACCGCACTGGTTTCAGATACACTTCCACGCCAGCAAACTTCCGACCAAGATCTGTTCCATCGCCGATCTCGTCGGTCACCAGCATAACACGCCACAATGATTCGACCAGCTAAACTACAGTAACTGCTCAAAAGTGGTTTTAGTGTGTCTCGAAATGGTCGGTGTTTTTGAAACCCCGTTCCCTGCCGCAGACTATTTTGTCTCCAAGGAACTGCTTGGCCGTGCGCGCTGGACGGGTCCATTTCGAGGCTTTTGGTTTTCGATTTGTCCCCGATGGCCAGAGGTAAGATCCAGCCGGGGCCTCGGCAACTTTTGGTCGATGAAAGCACCCCGTTCTCATCGGCGGACCATCGACCGCAGTTCTTTTAAGTAAAGCTCGGCCAGCAAGGAGACAGCATTTTTGCCACAAACTCTACGACCGCGTGATCGGCTCACTTATCCGATCCTACAAGCGACTACCTTCCCTCACGAGGAAGACTATCAGTGTGACGTTAAGCATGTACGCTGTGATCTACACATTCTTTACGGTTCCGCTCCGCATCGCCTTTTACTACGATCCATATTCAAATAACGGCTGGAAAGAGAGTCGTCCATGGACCGAGGAGTTGAGCATGTTTGCAGCCTTGGACGCAGTCGCCGATATCATTGGAGTTGTCGATTTCCTGACGTTCTACCAAGTTTGGAGGGAGGCGTTTACGCAGCTCTCGGTATTTGCAAGTTTACGGTCTAACAAAGCTTCAAGCGACACCGATCGCCTCAACTCGAATCGATTTGCTACGAAGAGAAGGTCGTCCGTCGGTGAGCTGCTTGGCAAAATCAACTGGACCATTTCTTCCATCAGTCCTGTATCCAGTATACCCAGCGACGAAAACGATGACATCACGGAACAGCAAAAATATATGACAGCGCGGAATGTGGAGTTTGTGCTGGAATTGATTGCAATCGCTCCGATGGAAATATTGCCCTACGCTTCGGGCGCTTACAATGCTCTTCATCTGGTTCGAGTAACAAAGCTGTGCCGCTTGTATCGACTACGACGTAACCTTAGTCGGATTGCAAAACTGTACACAGACCGCTCGTGGATCCAGCATCTCTGTTCGACCGGAATTGACAGCCTGGCAAGAAGGATCGCTACCTGCATTGGCTTGTGTCATTGGGCAGCTTGTGGCTATATGCTGATCGCTAATGCACAGTGTGGTGTTTCTCTGGAGGCTTGTGACAGAACGATCGAGACCAGTTGGGTGGTTCGCGATCAACTGTTCGGCGCGTCAGTGCCAAGAAAATATGGCCGAACACTGTATTGGGCGACAAGAACACTAGTACTTCTCGGTTATGACGATGTGACTCCCGTATCTAACGCAGAGACGATGTATGCGGTGATTGTGACGATCATGGGAGCCCTGTTTGGATCGTCGGTGCTCGCCAATTTTCTTTTTCTTTTTCGCTTTAGGAATGCTCGGTATGCTGCCTACTCCGCACACGTGGACAATGCTCGGGAGTATATGCGCTTACAAGATATCCCGCGACCGATAAAGGATCAAGTCATCGCATATTTTAATTACTTGTGGAATACCCACCACAGTCTTGACAGCGAAGAAGCTTTGGATATGATGCCAAAGCATTTACAGGCAAAAGTCATCGCAGCTCTGAGAGCGAATCGTATCGCTCAAGTGTGTTTTCTAATGAAGGAACGGACCGAATTGATTAACGACCTTGCGGTTGCAATGGTCCGCCGAGTGTATTCACCTGGAGACCAAGTTATCGAGCCCAAATCGAACGCACAAATGTTCTTCGTCATCTCTGGCCAGGTGGTGCTATCTCTTTTCAACGGCGCAAACCCTCACGAATATCAGACTGGGGATTTCTTCGCCGAAAGCTGTTTGCTTTACCCTGAGATGTACTGCCAAATGGCTATCGCTAAAACCTTCTGCGAGCTCTATGTTCTTACAAAACCAAAGTTTGACGATGTCTTGTCCGAGTACTATCCAGGCCGCGAAAAGAAAACCGCACACGAATGGCCAGGATGTTGGATCGGTACGCAATGCAGCTTCGAAAAACTAAAAAAATCTTGGGGCTGCGGGAAGGTTTTGAGCAGTTAAATACAAGAGCCTCATTCGGTAGAAACTCCTTAGGGAGAAGTTCAGTTGGGAGGGGAGCAAACGTAGCAAAAGTTCCGTCGGTCGGAATTCTCAAGCGACCAACTCGGTGGGGAGGACGTCAATGGGTCGAACATCCATCGGAAGAAATGCAAAGGCGACAGGTGGTAATGGCCCAATGAACCCCAAACTTCGTGAGACGATACATTGGTCCCTGCCAGGCTCAGATTTTCGGGTTTTATGGGATACGATTCGACTAATAGGGAGTGTCTACTCCGCATTCGAAGTGTCGTACTTTGCGGTGTTCATCTCAATGACTGTGGGGCAGCGCATGTTCAACGATAAACCTGAGGGTGACACACGAAACTGGATAACTCTGCTTGTGGAAATCTTCTTTGGGATCGATCTTCTTTTGCGCTCACGGTACTTTGCGTTGTTAGATCCAACCGTCATGTTGAGCGTTACAAGACCAGATCTCATTTTCACGGCGTACAAAAGCAGTGGCTTTTATGTCGATCTGCTGGCTTGGGTTCCTGTTGGTGTCATTCTTGATTTATTATCGTATCAATCTGTCCAGATGTTTTCCTCATTGTTTCGCCTTTTGCGTCTGCTGCGAATACGTTTGGTACCAAGTCTTCTTGGAGACCTATGCGAGGTCTATGGTACCAGCTCCAAATTCCACATAGTTGTTGCGTTGCTTCTTGGCGTCACCCTAATGCTGCATATGGTGGGCTGTCTATGGTTCGAAATGACGATGATCTCTGCTGGCGACAACTCGGATCACGGAGACGGCGGCTTGTTACGAAATGAGCTAACGCGATCCGATTGTCTTCGACAAGCCACTCAATTTCAGAATTGCTCGTGGGTAATGTATGATTGCTATGCGAATATCGGTGTAGTCTTTCCGCACGACAACGTTGATTCAACATATATAGGGTCATTCGCCTACCTGCGGGCTTTGTATTGGGCGATTGTCACGCTTACTGGTGTGGGCTATGGAGATATCGTTGCATACTCGACTGCCGAAAGCTACTTCGCTGCGCTGTGGATTTTCGTGGGTGGAATTATAAACTTTGGCGTAATGGGAGCAATGTCTAGCACGATTTCGAACATGATGGCGTCGAATCGGCATCATATCGAGCGTGTAAACATAGTGAACAGAGTAATGGAGCGGGCCGGTCTCTCCGATAAATTGAGCGTTGAAATTCGCAAGTTTTACCATCAGCAATACATCGACCACAAACAAGCGTATGAGTCGGAGCTGCTGGCCCACTTGCCAGATAAACTTTGCTACCAGATCTCAGCGTTATTGCACTCCAAGGCAGTGAAGTGTGTGTCTCTTTTCGATTCGGCCAGTATCGAATTTCTTCGAGAAGTGACAGGGAAGTTTCGACACAAAAATTACCAGAATGGAGAGACGATCTGCATCGAAGGCGACATGTGTCGAGATTTTTCGTGTTTTTGCGCGGCAGCAAGATCAACCTGTTCTTTCGAGCACGTAAGGTGCCGATACGAGCGCTACACGGTGGCGACTGCTATGGTGTTAGCGAATTCTTGCTGAAGCGACCTCATCCGTGCACTTTGGTTGCTGCGTCGCTTGTTCACGCTTCGATGATGACTCGGGAGCAATTTGACGCCATCCAACGCAAGTTCGCTAATGATCTCAAAGACATGAGAATAGAGGCTCAAGCTCTCTTGGTCGAAGAGAAAATGGTCTTGAATCGGATCAACAGCAACTTTTCCAAGCTAAAATTGCAGCCCCATTTACACAAAACTCCTAGTCTTTTCCAACAACGGGATGGCAAATTCGTTGCCAACCCAGAAGACGTAGGTCACGGTATGCTCGCGATGTCCGACACATTCACTAGCGTTTGGCGTGGATTTATTACACTGTGGAGTGTGTACAACGCCATCATTGTCATTTTCGAATCTGTTTCTATTCTCACCTGCGTTTTACAAGCTGGGTGAACACTGTGGTGTGGGTCGCCGACTTGAGTTGTGACGTTAGCTTCGTGGTGGACATTTACTTGCAACTTTATTACTTTGGCTGCCCTGAAGTTGGGATTGATAACCTATTGACGAGGGCAGAGATCGACCGTCAATACTTGCGGGACCTAGAGTTTAAATGGGATGTGTTGGCTTCGTTGCCAATATACACTCCGTATTCTAGCGCGTCATTAACCGCTAGTCTCTGTCGGCTGCCTAGACTCATTCGATGTATTGATCTCTGGGTGTATCTGGACGACGTGATCGTGCAGATTCAGCAGCACTTTCCGTCTCACAATGTCTGGGCGTTTCTGAGTCCCGTTAAATTGATGATTGTCCTTGTCCTTGTGGCCCATTACGCTGGTTGCATTTTCTTCTTAATCTCGGAGCACGAGTGCGTACATACGGAGAACTGCTGGATGAATCAAGACCACTTGCTGCATCAATACAATGAATCGATTCTAATTCTTTATGGCAAAAGTTTCTACTGGGCGATTACGACTTTGCTTCTTGTTGGTAGTCGCGAAATTGTTCCTCGAGATGCCGCCGGCACACTGTGGACTGGGTTTACATGTTTGTGTTGTACATTTATCATTGGACATATCGTCGGCGAGATTTCCGAA
Source organism: Phytophthora quininea (assembly GCA_011947345.1). Classification (NCBI taxonomy): domain Eukaryota; phylum Oomycota; class Peronosporomycetes; order Peronosporales; family Peronosporaceae; genus Phytophthora; species Phytophthora quininea. The sequence continues at coordinate 36,583 of JAAVTG010000879.1, read as the reverse complement.
CTCATTCTTGAACTTGGCAAGGATATTAAACAATACAAGAGTCGTATCGCGAGCTTCGATAGTTTTGCTAAAAAGCACGAACTTCCTGCGATTCTTCGGGAACGTGTAACGTATTTCTTTCATATGGAGTTTGAACGTACGAAAGGAACCGATTTGGATGAGACTGTTCAAGACCTGTCTGCTAATCTTCGGTTGCAGGTAGCGCTCGAAGTTTATGGCTATTCCATCAGAAACTTACCCATTGTCAAGTTCCTCACCGACTCGCAGATCAACAATTTGGCTTTACGGTTGGAGCCAGAGCTTTTCATTCCTGGAGATAGTATTCTTGTCGAGGGAACTTTTGGGAGTCGATTATGCGCTCTTCGAAAAGGATTAGCTGCTGCGTATTGGACCAAGTCGGTTGTAACTGTGGCTGTGCTAACAGAAGGAGCTTTTTCGGTGAAATAGCTTTTTCCTTCCAAATCAACGACGACTAGCAACCGTGCGCGCCACTACACCCTGCGAAGTACTATCGGTATCAAAAGAGGATTGGCAGGAGCTCTGGCACCCTTGCGATGACACGGCTGATAACAATATTCAAAAGCGAGGGCAGTATGCTATCCTCAATTGGGTTAACACTCGGCTACGGCGATATCAACAATCGTCGCTGCAAATTGCAAAGAGGGCTAAGAATACGATCGTTGCGAGGACACAGAAGCCCACATCTTTGTGGGCGAAACTCAAGGAGAAAGTCGGCAAGAGAGGCTCTTCGTTATTTCAACGCGAAAAATCATCGATTGCAGTCAACAAGCCTCAATCTGCTCATGCTTTGGTTTGGGCCCCGACTCCACCGAGCAGACTTTCGAAGGCTGAAATTTGCCGCTTGTTTGTATCTCCAGCGGTTCAGCTTCTTGAAAAGAAAGCGGAATACCTTCTAGCAAAGACCAATGCACTATACCAACCTCTTTCAGAGTCCGAATCGAGACATGGTTCTCGCCAAATTGATTCCAGCGGGAATATTAAAGCTAGTGGTGGTTCCATAACAAACAAGAGAGTGTGGTGCTTTGGTAGGGGCAGTGTGGCAAATGTTCCAGACAGCACTCCAAACTCCAAGGCGCGTGATTTACAACAGCGTCAATACATTGTGGATATTAGCCCGATTAACGATTATCTCTGCGGCAGCCTGAAAGACGACGATATTCGCGATCTGGAAAACGAAAGTTGGGCTCGCTTCAAGCTACTAGCGGCTCTTCACCACGTCGTTGATAAGTTACGCGGAGATATCTTGCCTTCAGAGGGCGACCCGACAGAGACGAAAAGAACTTCGCGACCGTCGCAGTTAAAACCAGTAGTAAAGCGGATCTACACGATGAGGCAGCTGCGGCCATTTCGAATTGACGAGCGAGCTCGTAGGAAATGGAGTGCTGCTATCATGCAGATGGCTTCGTCAGCGAGCAGACGTAGAACGATCGCGTTCAATGGTGCCATTGGCATTCCTGAAGCTGCACTTGGCCACTTCACTGTGAAAGTCGCTCCGGTAGCTAGAAGCAGCTTTACTGGAGTTTCCCGACAGCTTCAAATGTTCCAAACGATCGAGCAGCCTAAGCGGCTGCAACGGTCTCCTTCACTCCCGCTGTTTAACGATGCATTTTTCAACGACACCCGACACTACAAAAATGTTACTTAGTAGTGGATGACGAACGCCGAGGACAATCTGGAATTGACTTTGAAATTCTCCAACGTTGTCAACGCCCGCAGTACGCGACACAACTACAATTGTATCATCGGTATTCTCGTTGGAAAGGTAACTGGCAGTGGGGGTTGATACCTATAGTAAAACGTTTGTTTTGGCGAGGAGGCTCACGTGGTGACAAAGGACAAATATCTCCGCTACCTCTACGCCAGCAGATACTGTTCTCCAATCAACGAGGCTACAGCAACCGACGACTGGCGGTCGCTGACTCGACACAACTTAGCCTGCCCAGTCAGCAAGCGGTGCGCGATGCCATTTCCAACCTTGAGTCAGCAGCCTTCCTGGCCCGTCTAAAGAGATTGGGGAAGCTCTGGGATCTCTGCATGCTGCTGGTATCGGTTTACCACTTGACTGTGACCCCCTTCAAGATTTGCTTTTCGCATGAACTTTCGGAAATGCCGAGTATGATGCTCCATTACTGGTCGGGGTTCGAGTGGTTGTTGGACGTAACGTGCTTGTCTGACATCATTTACAAGATCCGCGGAATCTCATTGAATTCGAGTAGAAAACATTCATCGACAACAACTAGTAGTCTGTGGAAGAAGCTACACTTTAACTCGGACCTGCGAATTGATATTTTGGCCCTATTGCCACTGGAGATACTGCTTTTCTCGTATCACATTCGGCTACCCGTCTTCAACGTGCCATCGACAATAGACGAAGCTTTTGCGTCGTGGTGGTCGACCAGGTGGCTGCTACGAATAAACCGGATGCTGATGTCACTACGAATTCAGTCTCTATCGGAGCAACTTTTCCAGTATATTGTTCACGACTTGAAGTTGCCAGCAAAAGAAGAACATCTTTATTTTCTACGTGCATTGGCGTCGTATCTCGCAACAGGCCATCTATTGGCCTGCATTTGGTTCATGACAAGTGAGTTTGGTCTTTGGCATTACGAGGTATCGTGGTTGTCAACGTCGGGTATGTTGATTTATATTCCCGCCACTACCGCAGCAGAATCTTCTCGTATGCTCCAAGCGACGGCTTCTCATTTCTCACTGGATCTAGTCTCGTTAGGGCGAAAGTACTTGCGGTCCGTCCTGTTTTCGGTCGAGTGCATTTCAACGCTCTTTTACGGCGACATTTTGTCTATGAATCCGCTGGAGATGATCGTCGAGATTGCCATCACGTTTTGGAGCATCTACATCTACGGCGCTCTAGTCGGTGCTCAAGGAGAATGGTTCAACGCGACCGGCAAACAAGAAGCGGATTTCGAACAGAGTTTAGCTGAGGTGCAGCATTTCCTGCTATTGAATGACGTACCGAAAGGACTTCGACGACAGATCAAAGCCTACTACGCTCGAATGTGGAAACGCCACCACGGTAAGTCAGAGTTCGCCTCAGTCGAGAGGGTATCCCGCGCATTGTACGAAGACGTAGTTTTTGCAACGCAACGAGACTTTGCAGCTCAAGTTCGTGTGTTTCACAGCCTAGATGAAAACTTCTTGCGTGGATTACTCGTGTGCTTGGAGTATGTTGTATGCTCCGAAGGGGAAGAAGTGGTGACCAAAGGAGACATGGACTGCAGCATGTACTTTATCGCGCAAGGGCGAGTCATGGTCACGGTGGATGCCAGTGAATCCATTCGCGAACGCGGCGAGTTTTTCGGCGAGCTTTCATTACTGTACGGGATATCAAGACTGGAGACTTGCATGGCTCTCTGCATCGTCGAACTGTATCGTCTGGACCACGAACCGTACGAGCGGCTTTTGCAGGACTTTCCAGGGTACCGAAAGCGCAACAAATTGTCGTGGACCAAACCAGTGCCGCAAAACTCCTCGGCTGCTCAAAGAAACCATGTTGTTAGTAAACGATCGGAATCCACCACCTCTTCGGTTGTTGCACGTCGACCTACTGCTAGCAATCTCGAGCACGTCAGCCTTCAAAACATTGAAAACGAGGTGCCATACACGTTCGTGTACAAGTCAACGATGGAAATGCTGGCACAACTACAGGCCATGAATCCGGAAGAAACCAAAGAGGTCATCACCAATTGCAGGACAGGAGCCCGAAAATGGGTTAGTAGAGAACTTGGCCTGGGCCAAAAAGTATGCACTCGTAATAAACAGCAATCGAAAGTATTGTTGCCACATGCCAGTGTAGAGTCGCCATCCGATCGAGATATGGAGCCGTCGAGCGGCGCTCTCTTCGATGCCCTGCGCAATCGTCTAGCGATCCGCTCGCTGCCGGGACATGGCCCAAACAAGGCCCCAAAGCACTCACCGCTACTACATGGCGGTCTGCAAGAGTTCTTGTCTCCCACCGACGCTCTACTGGCGACTATGGTAGCGGCCGATCAAAACATGAAGAACACTCTTCGACAACAGGTTTGGACGGGGAAATTGCAGAAGCTGCGACGCAAGCGTGTCGAACTCAGAAGAGCTTGCGGGACGAAACGGACACACTCGGAACGACTCGGTGTCGTTATCGCCCGCGAGTGCGAAGTAGTCATCCAAGAAGCGTCAGTCGACAACGACAAATTTCGGCAGTATGTGACGGAGATCCATACAAGAGCCACGTCCCGGTTGCAGGTAAGACTAGACATTGTGGACCATTCGAGATGTATAGCTAGCTGACTGTGTGCATTGGACAAGACACTGTTTTTCGAATGCGTTGGCGAGATGAAGAAGGCAGTGGATCGGATGGAGTGCATTGCAACGGACACTGTCGGGGAGTCTGAAAGTAGGGTAAATGTTGGTATGGGGACTCGTGGAGTCGCATTGGGTAGGTGCTGACTAAAGGGTCATTTGATTTTGACTGGCAGGTGGACAAGCTGGTGCGGGATTCGGAATGGCGGCTCTTTCTCTCTCGACTGCAGCTGGAAGGTCGAAACAATATCCAAGCTTCCCTGCTTACGGATCCAACAAGCACCAATAGCAACACGATCGAGGACGCTAGGAAACTGTCTGTGAAAAGTGCATTGCAGAAAGTTCTCGAGGACCATGGACCTGCATTGGAAAACAACCAATCGTTGGAAATACGATCCGTCATCTCCTTATCAAGGAATGTACCGGCGCGACGTGCGCCAGAAAAAACAAGTCTCCACCTTCACTTCGCTTCGGAGATTCAACATCGGACCTATGGAGTGAACTCATAGTACAGATGTCAAGCAATTCAAAGTCGCGTCGGTCAGTGGCAGCACCTACTTTGGCGCTATCATCCTCGACTCGACGGATACACCACCATCAACCTCCTATCTTGCCTTTTTACTCAACAATCCGCGGACAGTGCTCAGAACTTCGACAGTTAGGGAGAGCACACTGCAATTCCCTTGTACAGCCTGCGATGTCCCGCTGAGTTCGTCGTATATCCGTTGGATGCTCCATTCGCCAAATTCTCCGTGCTCGAAGACTGACGCATGCAGTATATGGACTGCGGATTCAAACATTTATTTCAACACGTCCGAGTATGAGCAGAATTTTGCGGCAGTGATGCAGAATTATGCCACTAGTGCTGCGATGGAAGATACATCGGTATCGTGCGAAGCACTGGCCTCTGCTCGACGCTCGCTACGCAAAATGAGTTCGATACTGGAGCGAGGCCGAGATGAAAAGGGAATGTATTCGTGTGATACGATCTTCGCTCTGTGCCAAATCTCCCGCGATCGCAGCAGGTGTGAAGCGAGCGATATAACCCACCAAAGTGATCAAGGCTACAAGGTGTTCGCTCGTGCAACGGTGCTCCAGCTGGTGCAGACAATTTATTATGCCAAAACTTCCTACCACTGTTTCCACCGCATGATGCCGAAATGCTGAAGAAAGCGTACGAGAAAGCGTTTATTCAAACTCAATACTTGATACTAACATGCTTGAGTTTTACCTGCGGACAGATATCCAACTGATCTCTTCGGCGAAGGATGCCTTTCAACATTATTCGTCCCAGTCAGTAGCGATCTCAAGAGCGGGTCAGCACCCGTTTGTATGCAACCGCTGACTAATCGTGATATTCACGAGCTGCTTTTAATTTACGTGGCCCGTGGACGTCATAATTTGTCGCAAGAGGAGGCCCCTTGCACAGATGCCAGAGAACTGTTAGTGAGCTTGGCGCACTCGGATGCACTGAACACGCTAATGCCTACGGATCCTGCTGGTGGTCGGTTTTGCGTCGTGAAGTATCCAAGGGGTCTATGGAAGACTGGTCACACGTCAGGTGAACAAGCAAAAGGGTGTTCGTTTCCAGAAGACCTGAACCACGTAAAAACGCCGATTTCGTTTTCATCGAGGTAAGAGCATTTTGTTTTTCGTGACCGGATGACAGGGCTTACACTTATGATTTGGTTACCGCAGTGCGCAGTTGTTTCCACTCTGCGTACACGAAAGACTGTCGCATCATCTAGTGCCAACCCTCACGAAACGCTGGATATACTAAGCGATCAATTTTGTGCTTGGCGCTCCTGTCTCGACGCTCCAATACAAAATCTTTGCCTATGGCATTCGACAATTAAGGTTGGTTGGTGTTGAGTTGTCATGACTGACCGTGTTCTTACTCTTGGATTTTGATGCCCAGCGCTATCTGGAAATTGGTGAGGCGTTGCAGTATGTGCCGGACGAGCGCCGGATGAAGGAGATGCTGCTTGGTAATGAGACCAAAGCACTCGTGGAGAGGAAGAAGGATGTGATTAAGACATACAGCTTGCTTCTGGAGGTAAGTTCCCCGCGAATCGTTTCACCCATGCAGTAGCTAATGTGCTTGTGTGTGCTAGGAGCTATCGTCGAGGCATTTGGTGCACTCCATTGAAGCGTTCACCGAATATATTAACATTACAGCTTCGAATCGTGCATACCAGCTAGAGTTCATCGGCCAAAATGGATTGGAAGAGCCCTCGCGTTGACGACAGAGGCAGAGGAGGCCCGTAACAAATTGCAGCGACTTGTTGGTGTGTCGGAAGAGATCCTGACCACGGAGCATTTCGTCACACGAGAGCTTCAACAACTGCTGCAACTAAGTAAGTAGTCTGTCATTAAAATTGTTTTGATATTGTGCTGACGGCTTAGAATTTGGGTTTTCTACGCAGCGGTCTACCCCGGAGTGGAGGACTCGTTCGCCCAGCACGGATTTACAGACTTTGAAGAGGTAAATCGTGCTCGATCATATCGTAGTATTTGCCAAACGAAACACTCACGTGCTGATGAGTGGATAGCTCCAGAGCGATATTCGTACCCAGGACCTCGACCTTATCTTGCGCTTATGCCAGCAGAGGTTTCATGTATTGCAGCGTCGACGAAAAGACGAAGAGAAGCACGTGACCAGAAGACTCGCACCATCGGCGTCGTTACCAGCAAGTAGTTTCCCAACAAAGCCACGGTGCGCAGCACCAAATTCAGACTCATCGTCGGTCTACGACGTTATCCACGTCATGCGCAAAGGCCGGCGGTCGCTGCTACGGCAGAAAACTCTAAACGATTTTCACGATGCTGAAATACGAAACGAGTCCAGACGGATCGACGAGGTGAGCCAGAGTCTAGAGCGTTCTGCATCGGACCACCGTATTAGCACGTACGAGATGAAGCTGACGTGGAGCAACACTCAGCAACTAAGAGGCAAGAAGCCCTCCGAAGCCACCAAAAAGGTCGAAGCTAGCGATTTCGATGTGACAGGATGGCCTTTCCCAGAAAGACCCGAACGTTGCAGGTTTTATTGCTGATTTTGCGCCGACCATGGCGGATACTAACAGCTCAGTCTCTCCTGCTTCGATGCCCACTCCACTCCACATCGCGCTCTGGGTAAGTGGCCCATGCTTGATGCGCAACAGCGTGGAGGAGAAGCCGATACTTACATGTGTACCTTGGCTGAAGAATGGAAACCTTCAGCAGATCCGTGACGTTCTCAAGGTTGGAGGACAGGATGCGTTGGAGACACGAGACTCGCGTGGCAACCGTGCCCTGCACTTGGCCCTCAAGTTCGCTCATCGGAACTCCACCTCGATCGTGAAGGCCTTATTGGTAAGGAGGATAACCCAGACTGATGATGGGTGAGACTAAACCACATCTTTTCTTCCAGGATGCTGGAGCTCGCGTGCGCTCGCGGGACCTGGAAGGCTGGAAAACCATTCACCAGGCCGTGGCAGCGGAAAATGAAGAGCTTTTGCGTCTGCTAGTTCGACGAGGTGAATGTTAGAAGTAAAGTCCTTTACTACGAAGTGGTAGTGCTCTTTATTAACTTACTGTTGTCCTTCCGCAGAGAAAGAGCAATCGCCCGCACTACTTCAAAAGAAAATCGACGACATCTGTCCTCGATTGGCTCAAGTTCCCGACTTTTACTGCGAGGTGCACGTCGATGTGTCCACGTGGTTCCCAGGTCTCTCTCGTTGGCTTCCGTCGGATACCGTAAGGATTTGGAAAGCAGGCCAAGATATTCGCTTTGACATCTCCTTGGTGGGGTTTAGCCACGGGTCGTGGCTGCGAGGAAATCTCTCGTTCCTACTGCTGGGGTCACAGAGAAAGTTTCTCTGCTTGGACAATGAAGAGCAAACGTGCACCGATCTGTTGGCGATGAATGCGAAGCTGGCAGACGCAGATCTGGATCAAACAGTTCACTTTTTGATGACCACTTCGATCGTCACGACCGATTTCGATGCAACCCAAGCTATGTTCGAGGAAAAGCACGCTTGGTTTTCATCAGCTCAGCAGCGCCAGAGCATTGGTTGCTGGAAAGATGCCCGAGTTTTTGATATGAGCGGTGTTGAAGCCTCTCTTCGGTACCGTTGCCCTCAGAATCCCAAGCACCAGGCTCCTGCTTCCGCTACGCACGATGTACGTTTGCTGTCATCTTGAGATTATTTTTTCATGACGTCTAAGCTGATAGATTATTGTAGTCATCCACCCGAGACGCGCTCGACTTGTTGAGAGATGCAACTGCAATAGTCGATCATTCCACAGAGCTGGTAATTGACCCAGGTGCACGCCATACCGTGTCCATGGAACTGATGAAAGGTGAAGCGCTGACGTGGACATTTTCCACTGAGAAATATGACATCAGCTTTGGTGTACGTTTTCTTGAGGAGAACAACGGCGAGGAATGGGATGATATCGTCCCTTTACAGCGTACTAAAGCACATGAAAAGGAACAGCACGGGGAATTTGAGACGCTAAGTGCCGGCACAGTTGTCTTCACGTGGGACAACTCGTACTCTATTGCTAGAGCCAAGAAGCTGCGGTTTGCTATCCGTCCGGAGGTTGACGACGACAAAGATGCCGCTGATACCGAAGACTGGGAATCACAATCGAAAGCGAAAGAGGAGGAGATGACATTTGAAACCTGGTTTGGCGTCTCGATCGATAGTTTGCTGCCATCGCTGCGACATTTACGACCACGTCGTCGCATCATGGTGCACGCACAGCCTTCATGCCGCAAACTCACGAAATCGTTCCCTGCGACGGTCTATATGAGCGACAAGTTCCCCTTCAGCGTGAGCACTGGAGAATGAAAAACAAAAAATCAGCCGACTGACATTCGTGGACTGATTTTGCCTTGATGCAGGTGTCGGAGTTTCTCCCGGTGATTGAAGTGCTGTCCAAGACGACGAGTGCATTTGAGAGCGTGCTGAAGTTCTTCTCTGCGGTACGACTGTCTAGTGTTGCGTCTTGAAAATGGGTATTGAATTAACGTGTACTTGCTGCTAGGCTCCGGCGGAGGGGTTCCCCGTTCAGTTTTGCTTCCCATTGGTGCCATCGGTCTCTGCAACTTTCCGTTTCGATCGAATGGAACTGCAAACTCGGACCACAACTTGTTTGCCGTTCCAAGCAACTACACGGTGAAAACCGAGGACATGTTGTCGCCGCGCACACACCAAGAAATGCTGCAGCGCGTCACCGCCGCTTAATATTTACGGCAAGCTGCTGCGTTAAAAATAAGGTTTCACCTAAGGTTATTTTGTGAATGTACACATTTTTAAAGGCTTTTGGTTCCATAAGTTGTTGTTGAGTACACGACGACTTCAGTCGCGAAAGCGGTGTGGCTATTCGAGAGAGGCAGGTCTGAAGACACTGACTTTTTTGAGGGGGCGAAGTTCTCGGTGATGGTATTGAGATTGAGTTTCTTCCCGTGTCATTGCTATCTGTGCAAGCAAGTCTGATTGGCTGCTAACGGTGCCATCTATTTCGGTCCGGCTCCGATCTTAACAAGATACAAAGCTCATGTTTTGACGCGCTTTCCACCAACACCTTATTGTTGTCAGATTCCCACAGTCCACGCTACCTATTTCTTTTCTTGCTCTGGTATTCGTCGCCATGCTGCCACAGCCCCCAACAAATTCGCAAGGGCTACTCGAGCCGATGAGTGTGATCAAGTTAAGATCGCTGTGACCAGGGCAGTGAACTACTTTAAAAGGCCATCCCAACTGTCACGTTGTTGCCAAGGACAGCGGCGTGATCTATTCCACGGCCCAGCGCGCTGCGACAGCATCGGGTTGCATGCCAAACAAGCTCGAATACTGCGACAAACTTTAATCCTGATGTTTTGGGCAACCCTGTCGGATACGTCGACGAAGACAGCTCCAGTACCAGGCGTTGGGGAAACTCCGTTGAGTAGAGGTATCACCTAGATACGGGGTTAGTGCCAGCCCGTCATCCGATCTCCGCGCACACTAGGGATGCTCTACTCTATTCAACACGTACTCATGGAGAAGAACACAACGTTCTAACTGCTATTTGGCCCTGACAGATCAGATATCGGCTCCTGGACTCACGTCTACGAGCAAATAAGATCCTTTACTCCATCCCTACGTCGACCAGCTTCGTCATTGTCGCGAGGGATTGCCATCCGTGATCTGAGAACAACATAGTTTTGCCCCCAACACGTTGATGCTGCGCAGAGCACAACAACACGAGGTGTCAAAGCCGATTCGGTTGTTTGAGCCAAGCCAAGAGTGGTCTGCAGCCACTTTCCATTTCCTTGGTTGCGGTGGCAAGTGTCGGGTGGCAGCTTGATCCTGTAGAACTTTCCAACACTAGCGGCCCTGACATACATCTCTAGTGATATGATCAACAATTACCATATCTCAATAGCAGGCATTAGGCGGAAGTTCTCCTCGGTGTTGAGGAACTTGAGTAACTTCTCCTCGATAACTAGCCGCTGTAGCGCCATTTTCGTCTTTGGGGAATCCAAGCTGTCATCTACACCACTAATGACGGCAACATCAGTCCGAACGATACTGAGAACATCGTCCGCATAAACTTTTTAAATTACAGCCAACTGGGACTATGCGCTTGTCTTTATCGAGGAGGAACATGGTGACCCCGTGCTAACACAAAATTTTACCCTGTGAAGAAGAGTCGTCAGAGCAGCCTCGATGCCTTTCAGAGTGAGACATCACGAACTCAGGCTTGCTGAGGAGCACAATAATGAGACAAAGTCGGTGTTCCTTGAACTCCCAAAAGGTATAGTGGCCCAGATAAATTGAATTGACTTGAGAAAACGTAAGTCCCTCCTCCGACGACTACTTCTGACGATTTCATTGGTCAAAACTCGAGCAGTGAGTTGCTGACCACACTAATCATGCGCGCCACTCGAGTTCGTCTACTGCTACGAGTTGATCAAGCCCGTGGATAAGGTGCTAATTCGGCTGGTGTGATTGAAGGTGAAGGCTCCGTTGCACGCACTTCCAGCGCTGACCAGTCGATCCATTAATGGCTTGTTCTGTGGTATGCGCAGCACGACACAGAGGGGTACCGGAACCAGCACAAGCTGACAAGCGAGCGGTACTAACGGATGGAGAAGGCAGCGGCGGGAGCCAGTGTGGTGCCGGCAACAGAGGCTCTGAGTGCTCCAGGTGCACTGGTCCGTGTTGTGAAGGCACTTCATGTCCTTCAAGCTAGGTGTGAACCAGGTAGCGAAACACATTGCTATCCATGCATTTACGTTAACGCTAAGCTGCTGTTGTTTGTTTAGGACGCTTACGACGCCTAAAAGGTAAAACACGGTCGTGGTCACACTCACCTTCGCGGACCAGTCTTAAGACCGTGGTAAGCTTGAGGTGCTCCTCTCTACGCTTACGTTTGTTAGGCTTTAACTTCAACGTTTTGTATCCAGTGTTGAACAACTCGGTGGCGCGATCTTCATCGCGAATGTTGGGCATTGGTGCGTCAAGTTTTGCTTCTATGCCATTGATAATGTGGTGCATCGGCCATTCTGATAGCGTTGCCTTTTTCTTTGCTGTATCTAGGTCATCGGATGAGACGCCTTTTAATGGAGGATAGCCCTCCCTCTCGTTCCCGAACCACCACAGCATCCAGGCTCCGTGGGGATCTAGTCTTGGAAACTCAAATGTTTTCGGCAGTAAATGAAACTTTCCACCCCAGGTGTAATAGCTTCGTGCAGGAAATGGTTCAGGGTGTGGTGTCACCTCTGCTGCTGAGCCCCCGGTGATCCGCGGAGACCCACCTCCGCTAGCAGTGAATTTATCTCTTCCCGCAAGACAGCTCTGGTGATATTTCCTGCTGCTACACCTTTTTCTCTAGTACTTCCTCCAGTCGTTTTCGAGCAAGTCCGGAAGCGCTTCAATTGACTGCTGGTGTCTGTCAAGCTTTTTGTAGAGCTCAATGTGTGGTGGTATTCCAGTTGGTTGCATCCATTCCGAGTCTCCATGCTCCAATTTACTTTGAAGCTATACACGCGTTTCTGATCGCTTTTGCGTCGGTCATGGGGAGGCGCAGGGTGGGGCTTGGGGGCGAGCTTCTAGCACTGGTGTCGTGAGTCTGCGAAGTGATAGTGGCAGTTTTCACCAATAGGCGTGCTGTGTTATCGTCGGCGGCCCAGCTTACGAATTCGCGGGGTAGATCGATTCCAGTCGATTGACTTGGATTTTGTATAGAGACTAGGCTGCGGTACTGGCGAGAAATGCGAGGATTCATGAAAACATAAGTCCCACCGCTTACGAATTGACGGGAAACCCTATATAAAACTTACGTAAGTAGGAGAATGATATATGGACTTTGAAATCGAAGATACCCCGAACGCTGACGCCTTAATCTCGAAGATTCGAGATTCAGGAACGTGTTCGGCAGCGTGTACCTAGTGCAACCCTTGTGAGCCCGATTCACTCCGAGGCACCGTCTACCGCCGTTGGATCATGGAGAAGTTGAGGCTAGGCTCGAGCGGCACAACTCCAGACTCTACAAAAGCAGCCAGATGTTCAGGATCTCCACTTGAAATCCATCAATCCAGACGTGAAATCGAGAAATCCAAGGTCGACATCCAGGAACCTAGACTTCCAGACACAAAGCATCCCAAACAATACCAGAAATAACCAAATATAGGGTTCCTTGATACGTCACGATATATAGGTCCTTGTTCTTGAGCCGAGGACTTAGCCTTGAGCTGGTCTTGGTTAGGCTTCACGCCTGGGGCAACCAGCAAAGCCCCTGACACTTGTCTGGTTCGTTTCGCGCACCAGGAAAAATCACTTACCGGTTCACGCCATAGGTCGTCAATCCACACTGTAGTCTCCACTCACGAATCTAGACTCCGACTGCACGTCCAGGAGATCAGGCTCTCTGCATATGGAAATGGACGAACCTTCACCCGCCCAACTAATATATGAAATAAGCGGGGTTTGTCCCTGGCTCGCAGCGCGCATCAAGGACCTCCAACCCAACCTAACTTGACTACGGTTGGAGTCCCGCGACGCCCTTGTAAAAGCAGTCCGAGGCGGCAGAACTCCTGGGTCGACTCGCGCTGCCTTGCCAGGCAATCTAACGTCGGCTGTGCGAGCAGAAGGGCAGGTAGGCGATCCACCAACACTGGCGGCAGCGATGACTTGCTCTTGACATAGACAAATCAACTCATCTCTTTTCTATGTTATGTGGTCCGCACAACGTTTTGACTTGGTCTCAGTATGGTGTTCAGCGGGCTGGCTGATTGCAATCTGCGAACAGTCGTCCCCCATTTAGCAACACGTCCTTTCGCGCAAAGATCGCACAGTAGGGGCACCATGGGGCAATAAGTCAAACCGGGATTCCGGGGACCACGGTACTGCCAATCGGCTGCAATTCGTAATAAATTGGGGCAATGTCCGAGACCCCACTTGATACCTAAAGTTCTGGGTCTCAGGATCTCAGAATTGCAGGACTTGGCGACCTCAGGGGTAAACATCTGGTGATCCAGGATATCTGACTTGGTCCTGGGAGTTCTCCACAGAACTTGCTAATGCCAGACTCTACATCCATCACAGTCACACACTGGCAGTTGAAACATGATACTTGGCGGGCCCGTATAATTTTCAGTCGGCCAAGCGAGATCTCTCTGCAGGATACATTTTACAACAGGAGTTTGATCGCTAACTTAATAGCAACTAGCACACTGGACAGCGATGACTGGGACCGAGTGCTTAGGGACTCCTGGAAATGCACATCGCAAATTCGGCATTTCCGGGCCAAGTCCACGGCCGTCACCGAACACCCACTTCAGACATCCTTCCCCACAAAATTCCCCACCCTGTCGCGTTGGCATCCAGCCAATCTCCAACCAACACAGTAATTAAACTAACCAACAGTCATGATCGCTGAAAATAAAGAGCGCATCGTGTCAACAAGCCAGCATGATCGTGGGAATCCTGAACACCTCATTGTGATTTCGCTGTTGATCCGCTGGCCTTGCTGCTGGACTGCATCTGCAGCAGGTGGTGCGGATAAGGTAATCTCTTGGCATTAGAAGCAGCTCTATCAGCTGGTCATGTAATGGCGTGTAGCCACTGATAATGTGGGTTGTACAACGATAAGAAAGTAGGTCATACTACGGCACCTTTGTCCAGCTCCTGCTTGTGCTTGGCGTTCCGCTTGTTCTTTAACGTGTTCCTGCCGGTCACGTTCAATACTTTGTTGGCTGCAGCAACACCGGATGCGACGGACTACATGTAATGAAGGTGACGAGTGAAGTTATAGTTTAGGTCGTCGTCACAGGGAGTTGAAACTCGTTCACGACCGACTTCTTACGGGTCCATTTGGACCTGTAGCAACAACGGTAGACGAGTGTTATTGGATGAACCGAGAACGCTACTAGGACGCTTTACAACCTTACGGGCTTCACCAGACCTCTAAATTCGCAACGGATTATATTATTGGGACTAGGTTGTCTACCTCTCACCTCAGACATCCATCTTCTACAACACAAGCACCGTTTACCACCTAACGCCGGACGCTCAATAGACTTGGCCCTGCTGCCCAAGACTGCAGATGACGACGTTAGCGACTGGAATATACCGTCTGAACTGGGTCATATTACAACAACACGGAAGACGTCGCGGATCGTCACGTAGATGCCAGAAAGGTTCCCGGTGCACACGTCCATGATGCACGAGCATACTGCCTAAACCTTCTAGTTACAGCATGTGGACGGTCCAACACAGCAAGTATATCTTTGATTTACCCTAGCGTTTGTATTTATACGCATGATGGAGCTCCAGCATGTAACAAACTAGACTTGAGCTTTGTACAAGACTGCGGGGACTAGTGATATAAAGATAGGTATTGGCAAAATAAGGCTGTGTGGTGCGCAGAAAAAGGGTTGGAAAACAATATGGAAAAGTCGTCTGGGATTGGAGAGTGTTGGCTGCTCCACAGTCTGGGTTTCTTGACAGGTAAGGAAATACGAAGTGTGAGGGTCCGGCCGGCACATATATTCCACATAGCCCTCGTTGAGCGGCTAAACTGTCGTGGAGATATACTACTAGTTAGAAGTGGAGGTCAAGCAGAAACACCATACTCGTAGGTCGTATGAAGATAACAAATACACATAAATGTCTCATGATTGGGGCTCTTGTACAAGGAACATTGATTAGTCTCTCGTAAGGCACCACTATGTCGTGGCAACTTCTCCTAGGTACGATAAGTGAATAATGATCGATCTGTAACGCAGTTGCCTGAACTTATGCAGGGGAAAGTAAGTACGGAATATGTGATGTAGCTATAGTTATCATTTTAGGTTTGTTAAAACAAAAATATTACGGTTTGTATGGAAAACCACCTGAAATGGTATGGAAAAATCTTTTACCGAAGCCGTCATGTTCATGGATAACTTTTCAACATACCGTTTCTCGGTTCACCACCGTTTAGTACGGTCAGGTGGAAACTTGGCTATTTGTTTGTGTGCTTCGCACAAGCTGTGCGAGTACACAATTTGCCTACACTATCTGGGTAACAAGCACACTCTGGAGGCTCGAGGTGTTCACACCGAAAAATCGCCAACGTTCCTAAAGAAGGGCATCAACAAAAGTATGCTGCCAGAAATTAATAGCTTACTCCGTGGAAATGGACCTAAAGGGTGTCTGATTGCACTGCAAGAACGGTACCAAAACAAAAAGGGCAACGCCATATTGATTTCGACCGCAGCCCAACTGAAAAAGGTAACTCAACAGACAAATCGCAGGTAATTCATTTAGTATTTTAGATATTACTTTGATTGTACGACACTAACTACCATATCCCATTCGTAAAATAGGATATCAAAACCTTTGCGATCTGCTTGCATGGGGGCAACGTAAGTGTGAAACCAAGACGTCGTTCTTCAATCGCGACTTTGAGTAATTTTCTTTTGAAGATGATTGGGACGAATTTGCCCAAGAAGCTGATCAAATCAAAATGCTTTGATTTGTGCTCGGATATTTTACCGACTCTGATGATGCAGCTTGCATGGGCTTGGTTGTCACTGCGAGAAAGACCTTCAGAAATGTGGCCTACTCCATTTTGGTGCAGCGCGAGTTGGTCTTTTAGTGGCCACGGATGGCATGTAAAAAGTGCATTTTCAGGCTAGTCACTGGTTTGCTTCGGGACTGTGGTTGTGGCGTTCAACCACAACACATTTGTTTATCGGGCACACTCTTGCTATTAGGAATTCATCCTCCGCTCACAATTTTTCTGCACCGCGCCCATAATTCTTCCTCCCCACTCATGAAATCGCCTCTCGGCTGTACCCACACAGAAAGTCGCCGAAAGAGCTCAGGTATATATATTTTACCATCGTTTAGGCTAATAAGAAACAAGAAATGGGAGTAAATCTAAAACCTGCATGGCGCATGGTCTATAACGTTCGCTGCGAACGCTTATCTATCGTTGACAACAGTAAACATCGCTGAGTATACGGGGCACGAACAATGACATCATAGCAGCCATTGAACAGGGTGCCGAGGATTTAGTGATCGTTGGTGACTCTAGACTCGCGATCCAGCAATCTGTAGGGGCGACCGCCTGTCGGAAATAAGCTATGATGGCACAGCTCAATCAGCATAAAGAATTGGGCAAAGCTGAAGACGGCGAAGCACTTGCACGTAGTGCGAGAGTACAACGCAATAGCTGACTCACTGACCACTGTGTCGTTAGAATCGAAAACGAGCCGAGTGATCCTGGACGAAGCATGAAAAACCAAATTGACGGTGCTCAATCGAATTCAGTAGATGTTATACGCGCCTGGGGATCCGGAACTTGCCGCTATCTCTGTAATCACACGGCATCAAGCTAAACCCAAACGAAAAAGCGTTCGGTTTGCCAACGACGTCTCACCAGATATCGATTAAACCACAACGAGGTTTATGGGGTAGAATCGGAACCCAACGTTTCAGGAAACTCCGATGTCCCGGCGCATAAAGAGAAAATAATGCCTAAGGATTCTTCGGTGGACCCTGACCCTGTGCTGCTGGAACCTGATTGTCGCCGACGGATCAATAACGCTAAAAATAGAGAGCCACGATAAAAAATCACAAGCTAGTGTGAAAAGGATCTACAGAAGGGCTAGCCTCCAAAAAAAAAACGGGATACTCTCAAATGGACAAATAACTTCGTGCTTTTTGAGGACAGCCTGCTCCGCCATCTGGGATCGAAATCTCGGCCAGGCCGAACCTGCGATAAGAGACCGAGATTCGGCTATTTGTGCCCACAACAACGACTTTAGAGGTACTACATACCTGCCACGACGCGTTGAAGGAGGTCATCAAACCACCACTCGGACTTACCACCGAGCCAAAGCTGACGTCTATCGGATTCGGCTTTCTGCTGATATTGAGAGCCACTTGTAAATGTGCACAGACTGCAACTCTTACAAAAGCCTACCACGACTGAAAGGATTGTCCCCAGCAAATGTCCTTGCGGACAAACCATTCCAATTGTCTTCATGGATTTCGTCATTCCGCTACCGGAAAGACGGAGTGGGAGCACGGCCTTATTGATGTTTCGATGCTCATTTACTGGGTTTGTCATAGCCATGGCAACGCCCGACACCCCTGCGATAAAGGACACCCAAGCTTTCAAAGAATGCATCTCCTGTCGTTCCGGGGCGTCGTCGTCTTCCGCCACGACAACGACTCTCGCTTTATGAGCGAGGTATTCCAGATGTGTGCAGAAATGCTGCAGTCGCGCTTCAAAGCCACGCTAGGTTATCGTCCCCAAGCAAACCGGCACCAGGAACGGTCGGTGAAGGCAGTGATGACCTCCGCCCGAGTGTACGCGGAAGGCCCATTGCATCGAGACTGAGATGAGATCGTTGAGCGACTGGTATTTGATATCAACAACTCACAGGACACGGCAAGGAAGGAAACTCCTTTCGACCTCGTTTATGGCTGGCATGCCCAGTCAACGATGAAAGCAATGAGGACATCGCTCCAAATGAGGTCACGGCAGACAGATTGACGCTTTAGCGTGGCGACGAGAAGCCAATCACCAACAAGAAATTGCTCTTGTCAAGGCCAAAGACTACCAAGAGACCGAAGAGAAGCGTAGAGCTGACGAACACAACGAGACACTCAGCCGACTGGAAAGGGCTTTCAAATTCTTGTCAGAATGGGGATGAAATCTCAGTGGACTCACGAAGCGATGGAAATAGTCTAGACAATCAGCGCCTCGACCGCCGAAATTTCTATCGCAGCAGGAAGTCAAGTTTGGCGCTACATGGTACGTGTCAAGCCAGATCTTACCACAAATACGCCGTGCCTGACGAGGTGTGCTAAGTTAACGCACCGATGGCACCGCTTTTTCCAAATTTTAATTTGAGGACTTTGCTTTCGAGTTAGAGCTCCCCTATCGATGTGGATAGTGATTCTTCCCAGTACATACCAACCTCCCTATAAGAATGTGGTCGGTCAGGGGTATTTAGTCTTACAAGCTAGCTGGCCGCGCTGCTATACGGTGCAGTCTTCGTTCTCTGGAACGCCTGAGCCAAAAGCTAAGCTTCTCTCGGCCGGATGTACTTAGGTATGATATCATTTTTACCAATGCAGTGAGGTGTATCATCTTTTTAGTCATAAACGTTTTACTTACAGACGGAGAGTCGGACACGTCTATTATTTTTAAGATGAAAGGGGTGCCGAATGGCAAGTACTACCAAGGAATGTACCGATTGATTAGTATAATCCGTGCTCAAAGACTCGGGCCAACTCACAACAGCATGCCGAACCTCGTTATCTGAAAACCAGCGCATTCAAATCCTCCGTCATCACACGCAAAGTCCTGCTCTGACCCAAAATAATTTTCATCGCTGCTACCAAGGTCTACAATATTCCTATCCACCAAGCGATAGTGTTTCTCTGGAAGAAAATGCCCAGCTCCCTGTTTGTCACCTCTTGAAGGCACACAGGCCTTCTTAAGTATAATGTATGCGAGTGGGCAGTGCCCGGCGAGGTTGCAGAAGATGAAATCATGAGGGACTGACGCTCGATGTTCGAATAGCTCACAACAGCAGGTATCAAGAAGGATCTCCAGTACATCAGCACGTTTAGTGTAAGCTCATTGCTCAGTGCAGTGACAAACAGCTTCCAGTAGGCGCAGTACACGGTATTCGTGTCCTCCGGTGCAATTATTGCGAAGACTTGGGTTGAACTAAACAAACATATCCTCGACTACTGCTCGGACCAGATAATCCTACTTTCCGACACTGTATAGTTCCTATAGTTAAGTATCCCTATATTACGGTATCAAGTATTATTTTTATGACTGTAGTCCTACGGAGGAGAGAGGGAGAACATTATATAGGGGTTGTGTGGAGTGGTCATTCGGGAACAATTACAAAATTTCTTATAAATCATAAATTCTTATGGGGGATATAGCGGGGTTTATCTGTAGTGCACAGTTCGCGGCTGAAAGCAGATAGCCGGCAAGGTGGTGTTTATCGCGGCAGCGACAACAAGTGCTTCAAGGAGAAGAGCTTACGCGCGATCTGTTTGCACATTCACGACGTAAATCTAGTGTAGCGGGCCGCTACCTCGATCAGTTTTGCTTTTTCCAAGTCGACGACACACGTGTCCGTTTCCTGCACCGAGCCATCAGATGGCACGTATTATCCTCTACTCATCCGCATGCGTTGCTGCACAGTTGGGGTTCTACTACGGCCAGATCATCGGCGTACCGACACGGAGATACGAAGTCTGTTGTGGAACCAACGTCGCCTCTTACCCTAGCAGAACGGTGTTTGAAGGTGCCCCTGTAATTTGCTTTCTGCTCGGTGGAGACGTGCTTCGATTTTCCGGAAACACTCGCCAGGTGGTGGACGGGTTTCATGGTTGAATACTTGAACGTCTTTTGGGTTCGAACGGCGCGCGCTACAAGGAACAGTCGAATACTCCTGGACGGTATTTTACCTCATGAAAGTCTACCAAGGGCGGATAAATCCCAACTGTGCCGATCCCCGGACTCTGAGCAAGACATTCATGTGTCCAGGCGCCATGGTGTGGATTTTGTTCACTACGTCGAACGGGGTCGTACGATCCCACGCACATTACATAACAAGATCGGCGATGTATTTTACGACGACTCCCAGGCACTGGAGGAAGCGCATGTCTGTCAGGCACAGTCAAAGCAATCGGGAGTCGCCGCTCCGGATGCTACCAGCCGGCTTCGCGTTATGGCCGCCCTCGCTGACACCCCGGAGCTGCTTCGCTTCTATGTAGCTCAGTGTCAAGCGGCCGATTCATCCTTGTTGTCGGCGCCGTCGGCGCAGCACTCGTGATGGCGGCCTGCCAAAGTTCTGCTTTCGACCTACGGGTGCTCAACAACGCGTTCATATTGCGATCACCGCTCCACAACACACGTTAAACACCCGACTGAGCTTTTAATACGTTCTGGCGTCCAGCACCATACACTTTCAGCCACATCTTGTGATCATGATCCAGTTGTACTCCTTCAAATTCGGCGTTCGAGGGTTACCGATTCTCTGCCTCACGAGATACAATGCTTCGGCAAGACGTAAGTGGCAAAAGCAGCAGAGAGTGAACATGCAAAATTTTGCAGCCTCAGTGGATGTCCCCGCGCTCCCCACCGCTATGACCCCAGCTATGCTTTTCGATGTGCTCAGCGTGCTCTCGTCGTGCCCCAATGAATTCCTGGACAGCCAAACACAAATACTCATTCACGCTGCGCGTTATTTTGAATCTGTGCTTCGTGGCTTCGGTCCGTGGAGTTCAAGTGATCTGGAGACGTTGAAATTTTGGTTCGATTCAATTTTCGGGGCTACGGAAGCCTTGTCAGTGAAGCTGTACAAATAGATGCAGTGGTAGCACGACTGTCCGTTCAGATCCTGACCTTCATGGCATCTTGTACAGCTTACAAATAATACGCGTTTGCACGCTGTTAAATCAACCGTTGTCCCCGCGTGGTACGATGACCGTCGATGTGAAACCACCCAAGACTCGGACCCAGTTTCGCCAAATGTGTCCGTAGCCTCAGCGCACATTTCAACCATTGAAGCCCTAAGGCCCGCTTCATTTTGGGGGCTGCCTGCGTGCCTGGGCTATTTCTTCCTAATACGACGCTCTGAATTCCTGTCAGAACGCACGACAAGACATCGGTTCGCCCTCGAAGTCGGAGACGTTGAGGTAAAAGATAGCAAAAACATGCGCAGCACACTTTCCATCAAGAAGGCGGTCGCCGTTACGGTGTACTTCCGAGCAAGCAAAAACGACCAAGTTGGGCAAAGAGCAACACGCACATTACGCAAGTCAGGAGACAGCGTGGTATGCCCCGTGCTAGCGGCCATTATGCTACTCCGAAATGCAGCTGTCCAACGGTTCTCGTCGACGACACCGATTTGCTCGTTCTCCCAGAACGACATGGCAACTGCAGCGCTCATGACCATCGTACCCCGTCTTGCGGCGAGAACCATCGACTAACACAGCAGCAGGATATCATGCCATTCGTTGCGAGTGGGCGGCGCCACCGCGATGTTTCGTTGTTGTATCGACCACCACCGGAATCCAACTACACGGGCGCTGGAGATCGAGTGCGTACCTCCGCTACACGCGCATGACCGAAGCTGCAACTACGACGTTTGCTGAAAGAATGGCAAGCACCCATCTGACACCAACCTGCTCCCATATGGGGAGGCTCTCGCCCTTACAGCCCGTGAGCCAAACTGGTTAAGTCAATAAGATGATGGTGCTTTGTCCCCTAACGTTTTTGAGCGGTGTTAGATCGACGAAACTACAAACTAACTACAAGATAGAAGCAATCCTTGGTGACCGCATGCCTTTGTCTATGTTTAATGAACGCTCTGTACGTGAGTTCAAAGTAAAGTGGGACGGCTACGACAAACCCCTGTGGGAACCAATGGCAAATCTGCCCTGCGGCAGACTTCTGTTTGACTATTTGCACAGAAAGAAAAGTGACAAGTGCTTCCAGATGGTGCAGGTCGCTGACGAGGAACAAAAACTCTGTAAAGTTACCGGTAGCAACAAAACCTTGCATAAGCCAACTGTCTACGACAGCCGAGGATGGAACTAACCACGGAATGGTGCAAACCGTTCCTAAAGACGAAAACAGTTATTGCACCAACGACCCTGCATATTATATTAACAATTATGGAATTGATCACAATTGGATCAGAAACGAAAATACCCCGCTACGTTGGAATCGCGAGAACGGCGCTATTGCTCGACGTCGTTAGTCCGGTGTACGACCAGCGGTTGTGGTTGCACCCTCGGCAAGGAGGTCAAGTCGAGAAGGCTCGGTGGGAGTACCCTCGAATCCAGACTCCCGAGTCTCGCCTGAGGCAGCCCGTTCTGGGTATTCTGGCATTCAATAGCGACGAAGCCAGCACCTCTACAAGGCTGTGCTTACGAGTACCGCTGTATTCCACTGTGGATGTATGCAATCGATGGCCTACGATGAAGTCAAGACTGTCATAAGGGGTACAACCCACTTGACGACACCGGTATGTGCAGAAGGGACGCCTATATTACCGCCACTGACCGCTAGAAAATCATCAACAACAAATCATCAACACGCAGACAGCCCACCAACTTCAGCGCCTCTCTCACCATGGGCACCAGCACCTCCTGAAGCACGTCGTGCACCAGCACGAAAATAATGGGAGGGGGTGTCTTTGTAGCCGAATAGATATTGTTATCGTGGAATCTTCAAACCCAGAATAAAATTTTCCAGATAGGGGCGACTCGCGTGCTTTTGGGGAGAATGCAGTAACACGGAGGCTGGAAAGTGATTATGCGGAAGTGAATTTTCTATGGATAGACACACAAGTGCCGCCCAAGAGTCAAGGGTGTTTCCAAGTATACATTCTTTAAGTATATCTCTTGGGTGGAGATTCCTACGATGGAGAATCCTTCAGCAGAGCGCCCTTGAGCGGCGACTCTCACACTTAGTGAGATTCGCATTCACCCATCAAGTTTCCAGTGTCTAGTGATTAATCCCGTGTGACTCGGGAATGATTGTGAGCCCATTAAAGTGGCCGTCAACATTTAAGTATACCAAGATCAAGATAAAACGTATCGAAATGACTGCACCTAAGATCTGCAAGATCCAATAGCTTTAAGAGATATCACTGAGAGAGTTCTTTTGCCTTATACTGCGCAAGCGCCAGTTGGTGTCTTATGTGCGTAAGTGCTAAGTGACCTGTTCCCCACCTGTTTGTTGAGTCTACTTGGGAGGGGAGCTTTGGCGACCCAACCATTCCGTTTCCAAGTTGGTCGTCTATACCGAAGTCCCCGCACTGGCTAGCCTGCGACGTTTCACATCCACCTTGGCTTGGATTAAGCGCCTCAGTACACAATAATTTGCCCTGCCACTACGGGTTTGCACCGCTTGAATACCCAGCTTTCTCGAGGTGTGCCTTCTGGTTCGCTAAAAGGAAGTATAGCAATTACACAGTCGTATGTTACAGACCAACGCGTACCCGGAACTGGTATGGAACAGTAACAAAGGCTATCGCTGCTCACGCCAACGCGGAACCAGCACCCGACGATTGCGGTAGCACTGAATCAAGTTTGGTCACAGCTGCGGAGCACCTGTGTACGACACCTGCAGGAAACATAGTTGGGGAGGTCTGTCGTGACATTATACCAGCCGAGCTGTTGACGGTGGTTCTGTCGAGGTCGTAACGGCCGCTGATGTCTCGGTGATGATTGTGGAAGCCTAAGAAGGCCGGAAACAAGTCAGACTCAGCCCGAAGCACGCTGAGAGCATCTATGATAGAGACACTTACCTCTATACGAGCAGCAAACAGAGCAATGGAGGTTGAGTAGGGCTGCATGGTCGTCGAACGAAGGCGGTCGAACGCTTGCCTGGGGTAAGGTTCTCGCTGGCCCAGGGGCTGTTATGGTATAGTGAATTGCACGAAGTATCGGACCTGTTCTAGGAATCCACTGAACAATTGGTGGTAGCCCACAATGTCCGGCGAAGTGACACTGGGTTCTGAGGGTTCTAAAAGCCCCAACGGTATCCTTTATCGCTTTTGGGGTACTGCAACTAACCATAGGATTTGGCGACCTTTCCAGCACTAGACGACGGTTCAGCGGGATCTCAGTGGTTACGGCGGAGTCAAGCCATAGCTTCGAGGATACTAGAGGTAGGCTCAACGAAGCAATAGTCAGGAAACGGATCATATTTCATTGCATATCTGTATAGGGAATAGGAGACCCAAAAGAAAGATAAGCCCTGGGGGCACTACAAGTTCGGAACAAAATTTTCCCTCAAGCACAAGTCCGGCAGCAGCAAGTGCTGCGCTGCGTCAGATCCCGGCCGCGGGTTCGGTTATGTCTGTCGGTGGATAATATCATCACCTTTGATACCTTTGATTATTGTCTCCCCGCCGGTCAATCCAAGAGTTCGTGTAGATAGATCGTGTCTCAGGTGACGGCTGAATTGCCAGCGCCTGTGTTCGGGCGTTGAGCCCCCCACACACACACCTCACTGCCACCGCAGACAGACTCCACTCACAACAAATCGTCAACCTGGAAGGTCACCGTTTTGCGGTGGGTGGAGTCTATCCGTATTATCACCGAGTTTTCACGTGGAGTTTTATACCACACCCGGGACATTATTTATCAGAGCTCTCTCAGCCTGCCACAGGTTACGCGATATAAAAGTGGTGGTGACGCTACTCTAGAAGAGCAATATCACCCAGAACTTCGTGTATATCTTCTAGATTGAACTCTTCTTCCACGTGGTTGATATCTAGGCCATTTTAGACCATTTTTCTCACCTCGTGCAAAACTTCTGGCCAGATAATATCACCAGGCGGCTGACGCGGGCGTATAACTCTGGCCATGTGAGCGACCCAGACATGAGTAACTTTCTTTCTACTGTCGCTTCTGGACAGTGTCATCGAAGAGCGTCTTCTCCGTCGGAAGCATAAAAAACAATGTGTACCTGAATAGCATTTGTACAGCACCGCAATTTGAGAAGTCCTGGCAACATCATAGTGAATTCACCGTGTAACCAGCCATGTCTGAAATGGTCTCGTGGACTATATTTATCTGGTTCCGTTATGGGATTTCCCAAAATATTACTTGTGCTTTTTAAGGATGCGAGCGTTTCCGACTGACAACATGGGGGTCTCCTCTGTTTCGCGCTGAGTGTCCTGGGAAGCGCCAGCGGTTTCTCCTCATCTGTTATCATCTGTATCGACCACTTGCCAAGGGATGGCTCGCGGCAAAGTGGCCCCAGCCGAGGCCAGGGGCCCCTCCACACTGCTATTGCACGATCCCAGCAGTGTCCAAGGCCTACCGACACGTGATTCCAGAGCTATTGGGGCGTTGCTGCGGCACCTATCCAGACACAGTTACAATGTGGTGGTGCAGCCAGTCGTGGATTTCTACGGACAATTGTCCTGGAGCACGAGACACGCTCTGACCGAGGCGGTGGAGCTCTGTATGTTGCTGTACATTTTCCAATCGGTTCCTTTCCGCGTCGCCTTCTACTTTCGACTTTTTGAGACGGAAGGAGCAGAGCAACCGAGCTGCTGGAGCAGCGAGTTGACGGTGTTTGCAGCTGCAGACGGAGTGGCAGATTTAATTGGGATGTGGCAGTTCGTGCAGTGTTACGGCATGTGGAAAAGCTCTATCGTCAAATTGATTTCGAGCAGAAAACCAGAGAGCTCCAAGCTTTTCTCGAATGAGACCGAACTGCCGGATAACGAACTGGTTATACAGCGCTCCTCGTTTCGAGATCGGCGGCCGAATAAAGCGAGGTGGACCATTGCAACGATAGAGGAGTTTGCAGCCACGAATGGAGCGCTGGGTCAGAAGGAAAACGTGTGGCAAAAAACATGGTGCCGCGCAATTTGGAATTTACTCTTGAATTGGTGGCGGTGGTACCGGTGGAATTGATTCCGTGCGTGCTGAGAAAGTTTAATGCGCTGCATGTGGTGCGAATCTCCAAGCTGTGTCGTCTGTATCGCCTGCGCTGCTGCTTGCAACGTATTATCGATATATACTCCGATCGAGTGTGGGTCCAGCATCTTTCCTCTGCGGGGGTAGACAGCTTGGTGCGCAATGTAGGTTTATACGTTGGTCTGTGCCATTGGGTGGCCTGCGGATACATGTTTATTGCACATACGCAGTGCGGTGTGTCGCTAGAAGGTTGCGACGAGCACGCAGAGACGAGTTGGGTGGTTCGAGATCAGTTGTTTGGTGCGACAGTGACCCGAAAATATGGGCGCACTTTGTACTGGGCATCAAGAACTCTTGTACTGCTCGGCTACGACGACGTGACGCCAGTGTCTACTGCGGAGACGCTTTATGCGGTGGTTGTGACGATCATGGGCGCTCTGTTTGGGTCGTCGTTGCTGGCCAATTTTTATTTCTCTTTCGATTCCGGAATGCTCGCTATGCTGCGTACGCTACTCATGTGGACAATGCTCGAGAATACATGCGCCTTCAGAATATCCCGAGACCACTACGGCACCAGGTTATCGCATATTTCAATTACTCATGGAACACACATCACAGCCTTAACAGCGAGAAGGCTCTGCATCTTATGCCAAGGCATTTGCAGTCGAAAGTGGTGTCTACTCTTAAGACAAGCAGAATCAAGCAGGTGTGTTTCCTAGCGAAAGAAAGCGTTGAGGTTTTGAACTTGCTGGCTCTCGCTCTGTCGCGACGGGTGTACTCACCAGCCGATCAGATTATTGAACCCAAGACAAACACCGAGATGTTTTTTGTAATACGGGGACAGTGTTGCTATCTGCACCAAACCCAAAGGAATGCACAGCTGGAGACTTCTTCGCAGATATCTGCCTGCTTCACCCGGAAAAATACGAACAGAAAGTTGTTGCCAAGACTTTTTGTGAGCTATACGTGCTCGCTAAAACTAAGTTTGACGGGGCGCTTGCCGAGTTCTATCGCGGAAAGGAGGAACAGGTGCGCACCCACATGGCTGACACATTCGAAAAGTATTCACTGCAGCTCCTTAAAATGAAGAAACTGTTGGGTCTTCGTGATGGTCGTGAAAACGGGAGCTCTAAGAATGGCTCATTGCTTGGAGCTGCTGATAGTTCGAACTCTTCACAACGTGGAGCCAGTTGGCGTTTTCCACATTCTTCGTTTTCTGCTCAATGGGACGCAATGCGTCTAGTGGGGATTATTTATGTGGCGTTTGAAGTACCTTATTTTGCTGTCTTTATATCAGCAACACAAGGAAAAACACTATTCATTGCGCAGCCTGAATATGGTTTACATTATGTGCTAAGCTTGTTGGTGGAGACGTTCTTTGCGGTTGATTTACTATTGCGATCACGGTTCTTCGCTTATTTGGACGAAACTGTGATGGTGAATATTGATCAGGCGCATTTAATATTTGCGCACTATAAGACGAACGGGTTTTATCTCGACGTTATTGCGGTACTACCAGCTGGACTCGTTCTTGATGCACTACCTATTAGAATGATTCAAGCGTATTCGGCAGCAGTGCGCCTTCTTCGATTGCTTCGCGTACGTTTGGCCCCAAATTACTTCGAGATATCTTCGAATTTTATGGCCAAAGCTCCAAGCTCCGATTGGTTGTCTCGTTGGTGCTTGTTGTAGCCCTGATGTTGCACGTTGTTGGATGCTTGTGGTTTCAAATGACATTTGACGGCCAGTCTGATTTTGGGATGAGTGATGCAATGGTGGATTTAACTCGTTCTGAATGTCTTCAACAAGCTACTCGATTTCAAAACTGTTCATGGGTAAAGTTTGACTGCTACTCTCACATTGGTACAGTCTTTCCACGTGACAACCTCGACTCGACATATGTGTCTTCGTTCGCCTATCTCCGGTCTGTGTATTGGGCAATTGTGACATTGACGGGTGTCGGGTATGGTGACATTGTGGCATATTCGACTTCAGAAACGTACTTTGCGGCGTTGTGGATTTTTCTAAGCGGTGTCATTAACTTTGGCGTCGTCGGAGCTATGTCTAGCACCATTTCAAATGTGTTGTCTTCACATCACCATCACATGGAGAAAATGAATACGCTCAACGCGATGCTGGAGCGAATGGGTATTTCTGGTAAGCTCAGTGCCGAAATCCGGCGCTTTTATCATACCCAGTTTACTGGGCGGAAGCAGGCGTACGAGTCCCAATTGTTGTCCAATTTACCTAATCAACTGTGCTACGAAATCTCTTCGCTGTTGCATTTTGAAGCGGTCAAGCGCGTACCGCTCTTTGAGTCAACCAGTGTCGAGTTTCTTAAAGAAGTCACTGGGAAGTTTCGCCACAAAAATTACCAAAACGGTGAAATTCTTTGTATCGAGGGCGATGTCTGTCGTGCTTTTTTGTTTTACTACACGGCAGCAAACTTAACTTGTTTTTCGGTCACGTAAGGTGCCTATACGCGCGCTGCATAGTGGAGACTGTTTTGGTGTTAACGAATTTTTGCTGAGACGACCGTATCCTGCCACACTAACCGCAGCGTCACTTGTACATGCATCAGTGATGAGTCGCGACCAATTCGATGCCATACAGAGAAAATTTGAAAGCGATATCAGCAATATGAAGCAGGAGGCGGAGTCTTTGTTAAATGCGGATCAAAGCCTCCTCGCGTGTGTTGCAGCCAATCTCGAAAAACTGAAGTTGCAGTCTCATCTGATACAGACACCGTCACTTTTCTATCAGCGTGAGACTGCAATCATTCCAAGCTCTCAGAAACAGTCGCGAAGTAATGTTACTACATGGAGAACAACGTTTACAAGTGGATGGCACGCAGTCATCGCATTATGGAATCTGTACAATGCGCTTTTTGTAATCTTCCGCGTCTGCTTCTATTCACAGCTTCACTTTGGGGTGAATACTGCTATCGCCGTGATGGTTGTCGATATATTCTGTGACGCATGCTTTGCGGTGGATGTTTACCTGCGCCTATACTACTTTGGTAACCCTGAAGTAGACATCAGCAATCTTAGAAGTCGAAAAAGGTTGACAAACATTACCTACATAGCTCAAGGTTCAAGTGGGATCTGTTAACGTCGTTGCCAGTCTATGGACCAAACGGCTCTCGTATTGCCTGTTTGTGCAGACTACCAAGACTCATTCGTTGCGTTGATCTGTGGATATACCTGGACGATATTATCGTGGAAATTCAGCAGCATTTTGCATCACGCACTGTATCCGCGTACTTAAGCCCTATGAAACTCATGGTCGTACTGATACTGGTGGCGC
Organism: Phytophthora quininea; assembly: GCA_011947345.1. Taxonomy (NCBI): domain Eukaryota; phylum Oomycota; class Peronosporomycetes; order Peronosporales; family Peronosporaceae; genus Phytophthora; species Phytophthora quininea. The sequence continues at coordinate 7,007 of JAAVTG010000879.1, read as the reverse complement.
ATTACGCGGGATCTATCTTCTTTTTAGTCTCGGAGCATGAATGCTCACGAACGGATGAATGTTGGCTCGATCACGATCATTTGGTTGAAGAGTATCAAAGCTCTGTCCCGATTCTCTATGGTAAAGTTTTCTATTGGGCTATCACCACACTTTTGCTAGTTGGATCGAGTGAAATTGTCCCCCGCGATGCAGCTAGTACTGTTTGGACAGGATTCACTTGCTTGTGTTGCACGTTTATCATTGGACATATCGTTGGTGAGATCTCGGAGCTGATCCTCGAGCTTGAAAAGAAGAGAAGCAGTACAAAAGTCGTATTGCAAATTTTGACCGCTTTGCAAAAGTCCACGACCTCCCTGTAACTCTGCGGGAGCGTGTTACATTCTTCTTTCGGGAGCAGTTTGAGCATACAAAAGGATTGGATATGGGGAGCGTCGTCCACGATTTGTCAGCTAACCTTCGCCTTAAGCTGATGCTAGAGATATATGGCAACTCGATTGTCAATCTTCCCTTCCGTCGCTTCCTCACAGCATCACAGGTCAACAATCTCACGTTGCGACTCCAATCCGAGTTTTTATCCCAGGTGACAACATTCTAGTTGAAGGTACTTCTGGCAACCGATTGTGCGTGCTCCGGAAAGGAATAGCGGCAGTCTACTGGACGAAGTCCTCCTCAAGCGTGGCTATGCTAATGGAAGGCGCTTGCTTTGGAGAAATCGCATTTTTCCTCCCAAACCAACAGCGACTAGCAACGGTGCAATCCATCACCTTCTGCGAAGTGCTTTTCGTGTCAAAGACTGAGTGGCAGCAATTGTGGGTGGCTACTGGTGATTCATCTGATAGTCAAGTCCAAAGGCACGCCCTCCACGCCATTCTAGGGTGGGTAAGCAGTCGTTTGCAACGGTATCAGCATGTCAATCTCCGTATCGCTAGTCGCGCTCGACGTATTCTTTTAGCACGAACCGGAGCCAACTCAATGCATTCGAGCAACGAGTCGTCTACTACCACTGGCATGAAAACAAGGGCAAAGCTACTGACCAGCGTCCTCAAATTTAAAATGAAAGAAACAAATGGAATAGTACGAGCAGGTACCCCACCACTGAAATCGCCCAAAGCAGAAGCTCGCACATTCTTCATGTCGCCACAGATACAGATTCTGGAGAAGAAGACCGAGTATTTATTGAAGAAGAGTGACGAGTGTGCTACGAAATTTGGCGAAGACATCGCCACGATTCAGACCCGTAGGACGTCCGTATTGTCGTCGATAACGAACACCATCGGAATCTCACTCAGGTCTCGACATAGTACATCACGCGCTGTCTCCCGAACTAGTGGGGAAGGAACAGCACCAACTTGGATACTTCAATATTGATTCGTGATGGTGGCATTAGCAAGGCAAACGACATCCGTTTGCTACAGTTTATTGTGCATCTCAATCCTGTTAACAAGCACGTCCGTGATACCTTAGGGAAGCCAGGTATTAGAGCGCTCGAAGTGGAATGCTGGGCACGCTGGAGAATTCTTGCAGAAGCACAGCATGCAGTAGCCAAATTGCTCGATATTATTCTCCCTCCCGAGACTGGTATTGCTGTACGCCGGACTCGTATCGGATCTGCATTGGGTCGGAAATCATATCGTCGACAACGGTCATATATCCGATCGAAGAGTAAACTTCAATGGGGTCTTGATGCACTTGATATGGCCGTCGGTAATACCCCTACGAAAGGTGCTGACCGTAAGAAATCACCTGACTCCCGGGTTTCCAACGCGAATTTGGCGATTACAAGACGGAGATTTTCAGGATTAAACAGTCCAGCCAAGATATCCCACCAATGCTCAGCTCCCGCACTAAACTCTGGACGAGTAACTGCACCAATGATACGGTGCCACTCATTGCCAGCAAGAACAAACGATGCTCTTAGTGCTTCGTCGTGGAATCACCTGCCTGGCACACAAAGAAAACCCACCCTGGTATCGATTTTAATATTATAATGCGTTGCCAACGACCCCAATATGCGACGCAGTTAAACTGGTATCGTCGCTACGTTCAATGGAAATACAACAGGCTGAGCTCTATCGTGCCAGAAGAGTCAAATACCTTATCACCGAAGAAAAGTAGGAGCCACCTTTTTCACTTACAGGGATATGATCGTGCCAGCTTTCCATCGTCTTGGACGCTCTCGAATAGCAGCGATGGGGTCAAAGTTACGACTCCTAGCCAGCGAACCCTATTGACTGCCGCGACAGATGTGAATACGAAGCAGTTCATCAAAAGAGTCAAAGAAGTGGGCAAAATATGGGACCTTGTCATGCTCACCGTGTCGGCATATCACTCAATTGTTATCCCTTTCAAAGTGTGCTTTTCTTCTGCTCTCGTGGAAGTACCTGTAAACACGCTGAGTAGGTGGTCTGCTTTTGAGAGTTTCTTGGATGTTCTTTGCGTGGCCGATGTGGGATATCGGATTCGCATTATTTCTATTCCCTACAGCAGGCTCAACAGTGCTATGACCTCTTTTTCAACCACGAGATTCGGAAAACTTCTTGCCACAAACTCCGGATTATTCATCGATCTGGTGGCGATGTTGCCTCTGGAATTGCTGCTTTTTGCTGCCCCTGTACGTCTATCAATAATTACCAAGCATTCCACAACCGAAGCAAGCCAAGCATCCTGGTGGGCGACGAGATGGTTTCTAAGAATTAATCGCTTGCTGCTGATTCGACGAATCAATCCACTTTCAGAGCAGCTTTTCCAGTACGTTATTCACGACCTTAAGACACCTGTCAGCGAACCCCTACTCTATTTTCTAAGAGGATTGACTTCATATCTCGCAATGGGCCATGTACTGGCTTGCATTTGGTTTATTAGTAGTGATCTCGCCTTTTACCAGTATGGAACGTCGTGGCTATCGACATCCGGTATGTTAACATACATATCATCGGGATCGGGATCCACAGAAGCACGCCGAGTGCTTTCAGAGATCGCCAGCTCATTTCGAATAGAGACTGTATCTCTGAGTCGCAAGTACGTGCGGTCACTCCTGTTTTCGATGGAATGCATATCAACACTCTTCTATGGGGATATTTTGTCGATGAATCCGCTGGAGTTGGTCGCGGAGATTGCAATCACGTTCTGGAGCATATATATATACGGCGCATTAGTAGGGACCCAAGCGGAATTGTTGGACACCAGCGCTCGACGTGAGGCTGCCTTCGAGCAGACCCTAGGGGAATTGCATCACTATGTGATCCAAAATGGAGTGCCCAAAGTACTTAAACAGCAGATCAAAGCGTACTACGCGTGGTTGTGGCGTCGGTCTCGAGGGGAAGACGAGCTTGCTGCGATCGCTAGTATTTCACGCGTGCTTTACGAAGATGTGGTACTAACTATGCTATGCCACTTTGCAACACAAGTGAAGGCTTTTCGGAAAATGGACGAGCATTTCCTTCGTAGGTTGCTGGTGTGCTTGCAGTTTGTTCTCTGCTCGGAAGGGGAACAAGTCATTATGAAAGGTGACGTTGATCGTAGTATGTACTTCATCTCCCGCGGTCGTATTATGGTTACGATCGATTCTAGCGAAGTCATTCGTGAGCGAGGAGAGCACTTTGGGGAGCTGACACTTTTGTACGGCATTTCTCGGCTGGAGACGTGCGTGGCTCTCACAGTCGTTGAGCTGTATCGGCTTGATCATGAGCCATATGAAAAACTTTTGCTGGAGTTTCCAGATTATCGTATGCGGAACAAGTTGGCGTGGACTTCTCTCTCCGCATCCGAAGAAGTGGAAATTAAAGCTCAAATGGAGGCTATGCAACGGGACACTGGCATCTCGACCAAGTATCGCCCGAGTTGGACCGGCTAATAATTTCAATGTGGAGGCTCGTATACCCTTCTCCTTCGTGCATCAGTCAGGTATGAAAATGCTAGCACAACTACAGACATTGCACCCCGTGGAGGCGAAGGCGCTGATTGTCAAGTTTCGCGAAGGTGCGCGAAAACAGTTGCTACGAAGTGTGGTGGGAGACGAGCAGCCAACCTCAGAGAGCAACGAAGGTCCGAAGTCAGGCATAGGGGTGGTGGACGTGGTGAGACCAGATATCAAGCTGCTCCGAGTCCTGAAAAGACTCGAGCTATGCGGGATGGCTAGCATGAAGCAAAAACCAATTACGTTTCAGCACTTATCTTCTACTGCGCCCTGGCTGCTCGACAAGCTATCCGCGCGTTGAATTCGATAACTAGGGCCTTTCATTAAGATTTTCGCCAGCTCAGGCCTCGGTGTCACGGGGCTTCCATCGGCTTCGACAATTCCTCAACCACCGCTTCCATTTGATCCACTGTTTCGCTGTATCCTTCTTCGAGGACTTCTCGCGGAGAAGGTGATACGCTGTGCGATCGGAAACTCTGAACGAAGTCACTTTCGTCCACTTCCGTTCGTGATGTCGCCAGCCCCAACGCACTTTTGAGCTGTCTACGAGCACCAGTACGGCTCTTGAGGAATAGGTCTTTAGCTTCTTGGGGGTCGACTTTGCTCAGCTTGGACAATAGTTCCATCGCAGAACGGTAAATGTATGAATGTGGCAACTGAGCGTCGATACGTTCGGAATTGGCCGCAATGTCTTGAAGATTCACGACCGAAGGCACCGAAGGAGTCGTTTTCAGGGACGGGTCCTTGGCAAGATGGCCGCTCCTTCGTGCTGCCTCCTTGCTTCTCTGAAGCAGCGTAGTGCTTCCTCAACGATTGAGAAATCTCGGGCAGACCCCAAAGTGTAAGTTGTCCATGCAAATTTGTTACGTGCACGATACTCTGGGAACTCAAGAAGGAGTCGTTCATACGGTTCATGGTCAAGTCGGTAGAGCTCAGTCACTGATAGGGCAACACACGTCTCGAGCCGCGAGATACCGTATAGTAGCGCCAATTCCCCGAAGAAATCGCCACGCTCACGAGTGGATTCGCTTAAGCCCATTTTAACCGAGATACGCCCTGAGCAACGAAGTACATGCTTCGGTCCACGTCGCCGATCACAAACACTTCTTCATTTTCTGAGCACACGACGAATTGCAAACAGGTCAAAAGAGCTCGCAGAAATTGGCCGTCTAGTCCTCGAAAGGCCCGGACTTGTGCCGCAAAACTGCGCAGCGTTGTCATGACAACATCCTCGTACAATGCGCGCGACACTTGCGCTACCGCGGAAAATTCAGCCTCACCTTTGCGACGTCGCCACAGTCGAACGTAGTATGCCTTTACCTGCCTCTTAATTCCTTTCGGGACTTCGTTTTGAACCAAATAGAGCTGCATCTCGCCTAATCTCTGCTCAAACGCAGCTTCGCGTCGAGCTCGAGCGTCTAGAAACTCTCCTTGCGCGCCGACGAGGGCACCATAAATGTAGATACTCCAAAAGGTGATCACAATCTCGGCCACAAGCTCCATGGGGTTCATGGACAAAATGTCGCCGTAGAATAGCGTGGAAATGCATTCCATAGAGAATAATAAGGAGCGCATGTACTTGCGAGAAAGTGAAACACTTTTCAGCACAAATGAATTCCCAGACGCAGAAAGCATTCGACCAACTTCTTCCGTTGCTGTGGCACCCAATGGGATAAACGTTAGCATTCCCGACGTTGCAAGCCACGATGTCCCATAGCTGTGGTATCCAATCTCACTGGTCAGAAACCAAATGCAAGCTATAAGATGACCTGTAGTGAGGTACGACCCCAGACCTCTCAGGAAATACAGCATGGCTTCGTTCACTGGCAACTTGCTCTCGTAAATCACGAACTGGAACAACTGTTCCGATAGTGGTTGGATACGGCTTCGAAGCAATAATCGATTCAATCGTAGCAACCATCGTGTCGCCCACCAGTTTCCAAGCGCCCTTTCTCCGGATGATGGCTCGTGGGCTAGTGATACTCGGACATGAGCACCAAAGAGAAGCAATTCAAGTGGTAGCATCGCTAGGATTTCCAACCGTAAAGCCGAATTTGACGCCAAAACTTGCCAGATCCCAGACGATGAGATGCTGCTTCTGTGGTGACAGCACCTTGCTGCGTCGAAGAAGCCTGCCAAACATTGTTTGCCACGTCACACGCATACAACAAGTCAAGGAAGATCTCGAATCCGGACCACCTCCAAAGTACATCGTGGGAAGATCAACGAGTTCGTTTGAAAAGCACACCTTGAATGGTGTGACCAAGTAGTACCCTATAATCAAAAGCATCGTGAAGTCCCAAAGCTTTCCCACCTGCTTCGCCAACTTAATGAATTCTTTAGCTTTGAGATCCGAAGTAGCGGCGCGGAGGGCCTGTTGGCTTGATAACTGAAGCTGTGTCCCCACTGCAGCGCTCGCGGGCTTTTACTACTGAAAACAGTGTCTCGAGCTGAAGCTGTCCTGGGAATCGCATCATGTAAGTGTCGACGACTAATGGCTAACATAGCTGTTTGGTGGAAATCTGGCTGTACTGCCACATTACTGCGGGATTTCCACGAGTTATACCGCTGAAATAATGCAAGCTGTGCTGAAAATTGGGGCCGCTGACATCTCTGAAGAACTTCAAAGTCAATACTAGGTTGAGCAACACTCGATGTCAAGTGCTTATCTTCCTGTCGATGCACTTTGTCGAAGAACTCTCGCCCGAACAGCGGTAAGGAATGGCATCGTTTGATACGCAGCAGCCGTGCTTCCTGATCAGGCAATTTAGAAGGGTTGGCACGGCGCGGGGTTTGCGGGATGGCTTGATGCGCCACTGAAAATCGTCGGCCACCCTTAATCTCTTTCGAAAAGAGCGCTTAGCCTCGGTGCAGCAGCTACTGCTAATGCTTTCCACTGTTGTACAGAAGGTCTCTTCGGCGAAGGTCCGGCCAAAAGAGATTGAATATCAGTTTTACGGCCTTCGTATTCGTTGTACCGGTATGATCGGGTGCGCAGGATCTTGTGCTTGTTTCGTGCTGGCTGGATTTTGATCTGTAATTGCTGGCCCGTGCCTGACGCTGTATGAATAAAGGAGGTTTCAATCGGAGC
>JAAVTG010000878.1:0-31215 GCA_011947345.1 Phytophthora quininea | reverse complement strand
AAAACTTCCTACCACTGTTTCCACCGCATGATGCCGAAATGCTGAAGAAAGCGTACGAGAAAGCGTTTATTCAAACTCAATACTTGATACTAACATGCTTGAGTTTTACCTGCGGACAGATATCCAACTGATCTCTTCGGCGAAGGATGCCTTTCAACATTATTCGTCCCAGTCAGTAGCGATCTCAAGAGCGGGCACCCGTTTGTATGCAACCGCTGACTAATCGTGATATTCACGAGCTGCTTTTAATTTACGTGGCCCGTGGACGTCATAATTTGTCGCAAGAGGAGGCCCCTTGCACAGATGCCAGAGAACTGTTAGTGAGCTTGGCGCACTCGGATGCACTGAACACGCTAATGCCTACGGATCCTGCTGGTGGTCGGTTTTGCGTCGTGAAGTATCCAAGGGGTCTATGGAAGACTGGTCACACGTCAGGTGAACAAGCAAAAGGGTGTTCGTTTCCAGAAGACCTGAACCACGTAAAAACGCCGATTTCGTTTTCATCGAGGTAAGAGCATTTTGTTTTTCGTGACCGGATGACAGGGCTTACACTTATGATTTGGTTACCGCAGTGCGCAGTTGTTTCCACTCTGCGTACACGAAAGACTGTCGCATCATCTAGTGCCAACCCTCACGAAACGCTGGATATACTAAGCGATCAATTTTGTGCTTGGCGCTCCTGTCTCGACGCTCCAATACAAAATCTTTGCCTATGGCATTCGACAATTAAGGTTGGTTGGTGTTGAGTTGTCATGACTGACCGTGTTCTTACTCTTGGATTTTGATGCCCAGCGCTATCTGGAAATTGGTGAGGCGTTGCAGTATGTGCCGGACGAGCGCCGGATGAAGGAGATGCTGCTTGGTAATGAGACCAAAGCACTCGTGGAGAGGAAGAAGGATGTGATTAAGACATACAGCTTGCTTCTGGAGGTAAGTTCCCGCGAATCGTTTCACCCATGCAGTAGCTAATGTGCTTGTGTGTGCTAGGAGCTATCGTCGAGGCATTTGGTGCACTCCATTGAAGCGTTCACCGAATATATTAACATTACAGCTTCGAATCGTGCATACCAGCTAGAGTTCATCGGCCAAAATGGATTGGAAGAGCCCTCGCGTTGACGACAGAGGCAGAGGAGGCCCGTAACAAATTGCAGCGACTTGTTGGTGTGTCGGAAGAGATCCTGACCACGGAGCATTTCGTCACACGAGAGCTTCAACAACTGCTGCAACTAAGTAAGTAGTCTGTCATTAAAATTGTTTTGATATTGTGCTGACGGCTTAGAATTTGGGTTTTCTACGCAGCGGTCTACCCCGGAGTGGAGGACTCGTTCGCCCAGCACGGATTTACAGACTTTGAAGAGGTAAATCGTGCTCGATCATATCGTAGTATTTGCCAAACGAAACACTCACGTGCTGATGAGTGGATAGCTCCAGAGCGATATTCGTACCCAGGACCTCGACCTTATCTTGCGCTTATGCCAGCAGAGGTTTCATGTATTGCAGCGTCGACGAAAAGACGAAGAGAAGCACGTGACCAGAAGACTCGCACCATCGGCGTCGTTACCAGCAAGTAGTTTCCCAACAAAGCCACGGTGCGCAGCACCAAATTCAGACTCATCGTCGGTCTACGACGTTATCCACGTCATGCGCAAAGGCCGGCGGTCGCTGCTACGGCAGAAAACTCTAAACGATTTTCACGATGCTGAAATACGAAACGAGTCCAGACGGATCGACGAGGTGAGCCAGAGTCTAGAGCGTTCTGCATCGGACCACCGTATTAGCACGTACGAGATGAAGCTGACGTGGAGCAACACTCAGCAACTAAGAGGCAAGAAGCCCTCCGAAGCCACCAAAAAGGTCGAAGCTAGCGATTTCGATGCGACAGGATGGCCTTTCCCAGAAAGACCCGAACGTTGCAGGTTTTATTGCTGATTTTGCGCCGACCATGGCGGATACTAACAGCTCAGTCTCTCCTGCTTCGATGCCCACTCCACTCCACATCGCGCTCTGGGTAAGTGGCCCATGCTTGATGCGCAACAGCGTGGAGGAGAAGCCGATACTTACATGTGTACCTTGGCTGAAGAATGGAAACCTTCAGCAGATCCGTGACGTTCTCAAGGTTGGAGGACAGGATGCGTTGGAGACACGAGACTCGCGTGGCAACCGTGCCCTGCACTTGGCCCTCAAGTTCGCTCATCGGAACTCCACCTCGATCGTGAAGGCCTTATTGGTAAGGAGGATAACCCAGACTGATGATGGGTGAGACTAAACCACATCTTTTCTTCCAGGATGCTGGAGCTCGCGTGCGCTCGCGGGACCTGGAAGGCTGGAAAACCATTCACCAGGCCGTGGCAGCGGAAAATGAAGAGCTTTTGCGTCTGCTAGTTCGACGAGGTGAATGTTAGAAGTAAAGTCCTTTACTACGAAGTGGTAGTGCTCTTTATTAACTTACTGTTGTCCTTCCGCAGAGAAAGAGCAATCGCCCGCACTACTTCAAAAGAAAATCGACGACATCTGTCCTCGATTGGCTCAAGTTCCCGACTTTTACTGCGAGGTGCACGTCGATGTGTCCACGTGGTTCCCAGGTCTCTCTCGTTGGCTTCCGTCGGATACCGTAAGGATTTGGAAAGCAGGCCAAGATATTCGCTTTGACATCTCCTTGGTGGGGTTTAGCCACGGGTCGTGGCTGCGAGGAAATCTCTCGTTCCTACTGCTGGGGTCACAGAGAAAGTTTCTCTGCTTGGACAATGAAGAGCAAACGTGCACCGATCTGTTGGCGATGAATGCGAAGCTGGCAGACGCAGATCTGGATCAAACAGTTCACTTTTTGATGACCACTTCGATCGTCACGACCGATTTCGATGCAACCCAAGCTATGTTCGAGGAAAAGCACGCTTGGTTTTCATCAGCTCAGCAGCGCCAGAGCATTGGTTGCTGGAAAGATGCCCGAGTTTTTGATATGAGCGGTGTTGAAGCCTCTCTTCGGTACCGTTGCCCTCAGAATCCCAAGCACCAGGCTCCTGCTTCCGCTACGCACGATGTACGTTTGCTGTCATCTTGAGATTATTTTTTCATGACGTCTAAGCTGATAGATTATTGTAGTCATCCACCCGAGACGCGCTCGACTTGTTGAGAGATGCAACTGCAATAGTCGATCATTCCACAGAGCTGGTAATTGACCCAGGTGCACGCCATACCGTGTCCATGGAACTGATGAAAGGTGAAGCGCTGACGTGGACATTTTCCACTGAGAAATATGACATCAGCTTTGGTGTACGTTTTCTTGAGGAGAACAACGGCGAGGAATGGGATGATATCGTCCCTTTACAGCGTACTAAAGCACATGAAAAGGAACAGCACGGGAATTTGAGACGCTAAGTGCCGGCACAGTTGTCTTCACGTGGGACAACTCGTACTCTATTGCTAGAGCCAAGAAGCTGCGGTTTGCTATCCGTCCGGAGGTTGACGACGACAAAGATGCCGCTGATACCGAAGACTGGGAATCACAATCGAAAGCGAAAGAGGAGGAGATGACATTTGAAACCTGGTTTGGCGTCTCGATCGATAGTTTGCTGCCATCGCTGCGACATTTACGACCACGTCGTCGCATCATGGTGCACGCACAGCCTTCATGCCGCAAACTCACGAAATCGTTCCCTGCGACGGTCTATATGAGCGACAAGTTCCCCTTCAGCGTGAGCACTGGAGAATGAAAAACAAAAATCAGCCGACTGACATTCGTGGACTGATTTTGCCTTGATGCAGGTGTCGGAGTTTCTCCCGGTGATTGAAGTGCTGTCCAAGACGACGAGTGCATTTGAGAGCGTGCTGAAGTTCTTCTCTGCGGTACGACTGTCTAGTGTTGCGTCTTGAAAATGGGTATTGAATTAACGTGTACTTGCTGCTAGGCTCCGGCGGAGGGGTTCCCCGTTCAGTTTTGCTTCCCATTGGTGCCATCGGTCTCTGCAACTTTCCGTTTCGATCGAATGGAACTGCAAACCCGGACCACAACTTGTTTGCCGTTCCAAGCAACTACACGGTGAAAACCGAGGACATGTTGTCGCCGCGCACACACCAAGAAATGCTGCAGCGCGTCACCGCCGCTTAATATTTACGGCAAGCTGCTGCGTTAAAAATAAGGTTTCACCTAAGGTTATTTTGTGAATGTACACATTTTTAAAGGCTTTTGGTTCCATAAGTTGTTGTTGAGTACACGACGACTTCAGTCGCGAAAGCGGTGTGGCTATTCGAGAGAGGCAGGTCTGAAGACACTGACTTTTGAGGGGGGCGAAGTTCTCGGTGATGGTATTGAGATTGAGTTTCTTCCCGTGTCATTGCTATCTGTGCAAGCAAGTCTGATTGGCTGCTAACGGTGCCATCTATTTCGGTCCGGCTCCGATCTTAACAAGATACAAAGCTCATGTTTTGACGCGCTTTCCACCAACACCTTATTGTTGTCAGATTCCCACAGTCCACGCTACCTATTTCTTTTCTTGCTCTGGTATTCGTCGCCATGCTGCCACAGCCCCCAACAAATTCGCAAGGGCTACTCGAGCCGATGAGTGTGATCAAGTTAAGATCGCTGTGACCAGGGCAGTGAACTACTTTAAAAGGCCATCCCAACTGTCACGTTGTTGCCAAGGACAGCGGCGTGATCTATTCCACGGCCCAGCGCGCTGCGACAGCATCGGGTTGCATGCCAAACAAGCTCGAATACTGCGACAAACTTTAATCCTGATGTTTTGGGCAACCCTGTCGGATACGTCGACGAAGACAGCTCCAGTACCAGGCGTTGGGGAAACTCCGTTGAGTAGAGGTATCACCTAGATACGGGGTTAGTGCCAGCCCGTCATCCGATCTCCGCGCACACTAGGGATGCTCTACTCTATTCAACACGTACTCATGGAGAAGAACACAACGTTCTAACTGCTATTTGGCCCTGACAGATCAGATATCGGCTCCTGGACTCACGTCTACGAGCAAATAAGATCCTTTACTCCATCCCTACGTCGACCAGCTTCGTCATTGTCGCGAGGGATTGCCATCCGTGATCTGAGAACAACATAGTTTTGCCCCCAACACGTTGATGCTGCGCAGAGCACAACAACACGAGGTGTCAAAGCCGATTCGGTTGTTTGAGCCAAGCCAAGAGTGGTCTGCAGCCACTTTCCATTTCCTTGGTTGCGGTGGCAAGTGTCGGGTGGCAGCTTGATCCTGTAGAACTTTCCAACACTAGCGGCCCTGACATACATCTCTAGTGATATGATCAACAATTACCATATCTCAATAGCAGGCATTAGGCGGAAGTTCTCCTCGGTGTTGAGGAACTTGAGTAACTTCTCCTCGATAACTAGCCGCTGTAGCGCCATTTTCGTCTTTGGGGAATCCAAGCTGTCATCTACACCACTAATGACGGCAACATCAGTCCGAACGATACTGAGAACATCGTCCGCATAAACTTTTTAAATTACAGCCAACTGGGACTATGCGCTTGTCTTTATCGAGGAGGAACATGGTGACCCCGTGCTAACACAAAATTTTACCCTGTGAAGAAGAGTCGTCAGAGCAGCCTCGATGCCTTTCAGAGTGAGACATCACGAACTCAGGCTTGCTGAGGAGCACAATAATGAGACAAAGTCGGTGTTCCTTGAACTCCCAAAAGGTATAGTGGCCCAGATAAATTGAATTGACTTGAGAAAACGTAAGTCCCTCCTCCGACGACTACTTCTGACGATTTCATTGGTCAAAACTCGAGCAGTGAGTTGCTGACCACACTAATCATGCGCGCCACTCGAGTTCGTCTACTGCTACGAGTTGATCAAGCCCGTGGATAAGGTGCTAATTCGGCTGGTGTGATTGAAGGTGAAGGCTCCGTTGCACGCACTTCCAGCGCTGACCAGTCGATCCATTAATGGCTTGTTCTGTGGTATGCGCAGCACGACACAGAGGGGTACCGGAACCAGCACAAGCTGACAAGCGAGCGGTACTAACGGATGGAGAAGGCAGCGGCGGGAGCCAGTGTGGTGCCGGCAACAGAGGCTCTGAGTGCTCCAGGTGCACTGGTCCGTGTTGTGAAGGCACTTCATGTCCTTCAAGCTAGGTGTGAACCAGGTAGCGAAACACATTGCTATCCATGCATTTACGTTAACGCTAAGCTGCTGTTGTTTGTTTAGGACGCTTACGACGCCTAAAAGGTAAAACACGGTCGTGGTCACACTCACCTTCGCGGACCAGTCTTAAGACCGTGGTAAGCTTGAGGTGCTCTCTCTACGCTTACGTTTGTTAGGCTTTAACTTCAACGTTTTGTATCCAGTGTTGAACAACTCGGTGGCGCGATCTTCATCGCGAATGTTGGGCATTGGTGCGTCAAGTTTTGCTTCTATGCCATTGATAATGTGGTGCATCGGCCATTCTGATAGCGTTGCCTTTTTCTTTGCTGTATCTAGGTCATCGGATGAGACGCCTTTTAATGGAGGATAGCCCTCCCTCTCGTTCCCGAACCACCACAGCATCCAGGCTCCGTGGGGATCTAGTCTTGGAAACTCAAATGTTTTCGGCAGTAAATGAAACTTTCCACCCCAGGTGTAATAGCTTCGTGCAGGAAATGGTTCAGGGTGTGGTGTCACCTCTGCTGCTGAGCCCCCGGTGATCCGCGGAGACCCACCTCCGCTAGCAGTGAATTTATCTCTTCCCGCAAGACAGCTCTGGTGATATTTCCTGCTGCTACACCTTTTTCTCTAGTACTTCCTCCAGTCGTTTTCGAGCAAGTCCGGAAGCGCTTCAATTGACTGCTGGTGTCTGTCAAGCTTTTTGTAGAGCTCAATGTGTGGTGGTATTCCAGTTGGTTGCATCCATTCCGAGTCTCCATGCTCCAATTTACTTTGAAGCTATACACGCGTTTCTGATCGCTTTTGCGTCGGTCATGGGGAGGCGCAGGGTGGGGCTTGGGGGCGAGCTTCTAGCACTGGTGTCGTGAGTCTGCGAAGTGATAGTGGCAGTTTTCACCAATAGGCGTGCTGTGTTATCGTCGGCGGCCCAGCTTACGAATTCGCGGGGTAGATCGATTCCAGTCGATTGACTTGGATTTTGTATAGAGACTAGGCTGCGGTACTGGCGAGAAATGCGAGGATTCATGAAAACATAAGTCCCACCGCTTACGAATTGACGGGAAACCCTATATAAAACTTACGTAAGTAGGAGAATGATATATGGACTTTGAAATCGAAGATACCCCGAACGCTGACGCCTTAATCTCGAAGATTCGAGATTCAGGAACGTGTTCGGCAGCGTGTACCTAGTGCAACCCTTGTGAGCCCGATTCACTCCGAGGCACCGTCTACCGCCGTTGGATCATGGAGAAGTTGAGGCTAGGCTCGAGCGGCACAACTCCAGACTCTACAAAAGCAGCCAGATGTTCAGGATCTCCACTTGAAATCCATCAATCCAGACGTGAAATCGAGAAATCCAAGGTCGACATCCAGGAACCTAGACTTCCAGACACAAAGCATCCCAAACAATACCAGAAATAACCAAATATAGGGTTCCTTGATACGTCACGATATATAGGTCCTTGTTCTTGAGCCGAGGACTTAGCCTTGAGCTGGTCTTGGTTAGGCTTCACGCCTGGGGCAACCAGCAAAGCCCCTGACACTTGTCTGGTTCGTTTCGCGCACCAGGAAAAATCACTTACCGGTTCACGCCATAGGTCGTCAATCCACACTGTAGTCTCCACTCACGAATCTAGACTCCGACTGCACGTCCAGGAGATCAGGCTCTCTGCATATGGAAATGGACGAACCTTCACCCGCCCAACTAATATATGAAATGGGGTTTGTCCCTGGCTCGCAGCGCGCATCAAGGACCTCCAACCCAACCTAACTTGACTACGGTTGGAGTCCCGCGACGCCCTTGTAAAAGCAGTCCGAGGCGGCAGAACTCCTGGGTCGACTCGCGCTGCCTTGCCAGGCAATCTAACGTCGGCTGTGCGAGCAGAAGGGCAGGTAGGCGATCCACCAACACTGGCGGCAGCGATGACTTGCTCTTGACATAGACAAATCAACTCATCTCTTTTCTATGTTATGTGGTCCGCACAACGTTTTGACTTGGTCTCAGTATGGTGTTCAGCGGGCTGGCTGATTGCAATCTGCGAACAGTCGTCCCCCATTTAGCAACACGTCCTTTCGCGCAAAGATCGCACAGTAGGGGGCACCATGGGGCAATAAGTCAAACCGGGATTCCGGGGACCACGGTACTGCCAATCGGCTGCAATTCGTAATAAATTGGGGCAATGTCCGAGACCCCACTTGATACCTAAAGTTCTGGGTCTCAGGATCTCAGAATTGCAGGACTTGGCGACCTCAGGGGTAAACATCTGGTGATCCAGGATATCTGACTTGGTCCTGGGAGTTCTCCACAGAACTTGCTAATGCCAGACTCTACATCCATCACAGTCACACACTGGCAGTTGAAACATGATACTTGGCGGGCCCGTATAATTTTCAGTCGGCCAAGCGAGATCTCTCTGCAGGATACATTTTACAACAGGAGTTTGATCGCTAACTTAATAGCAACTAGCACACTGGACAGCGATGACTGGGACCGAGTGCTTAGGGACTCCTGGAAATGCACATCGCAAATTCGGCATTTCCGGGCCAAGTCCACGGCCGTCACCGAACACCCACTTCAGACATCCTTCCCCACAAAATTCCCCACCCTGTCGCGTTGGCATCCAGCCAATCTCCAACCAACACAGTAATTAAACTAACCAACAGTCATGATCGCTGAAAATAAAGAGCGCATCGTGTCAACAAGCCAGCATGATCGTGGGAATCCTGAACACCTCATTGTGATTTCGCTGTTGATCCGCTGGCCTTGCTGCTGGACTGCATCTGCAGCAGGTGGTGCGGATAAGGTAATCTCTTGGCATTAGAAGCAGCTCTATCAGCTGGTCATGTAATGGCGTGTAGCCACTGATAATGTGGGTTGTACAACGATAAGAAAGTAGGTCATACTACGGCACCTTTGTCCAGCTCCTGCTTGTGCTTGGCGTTCCGCTTGTTCTTTAACGTGTTCCTGCCGGTCACGTTCAATACTTTGTTGGCTGCAGCAACACCGGATGCGACGGACTACATGTAATGAAGGTGACGAGTGAAGTTATAGTTTAGGTCGTCGTCACAGGGAGTTGAAACTCGTTCACGACCGACTTCTTACGGGTCCATTTGGACCTGTAGCAACAACGGTAGACGAGTGTTATTGGATGAACCGAGAACGCTACTAGGACGCTTTACAACCTTACGGGCTTCACCAGACCTCTAAATTCGCAACGGATTATATTATTGGGACTAGGTTGTCTACCTCTCACCTCAGACATCCATCTTCTACAACACAAGCACCGTTTACCACCTAACGCCGGACGCTCAATAGACTTGGCCCTGCTGCCCAAGACTGCAGATGACGACGTTAGCGACTGGAATATACCGTCTGAACTGGGTCATATTACAACAACACGGAAGACGTCGCGGATCGTCACGTAGATGCCAGAAAGGTTCCCGGTGCACACGTCCATGATGCACGAGCATACTGCCTAAACCTTCTAGTTACAGCATGTGGACGGTCCAACACAGCAAGTATATCTTTGATTTACCCTAGCGTTTGTATTTATACGCATGATGGAGCTCCAGCATGTAACAAACTAGACTTGAGCTTTGTACAAGACTGCGGGGACTAGTGATATAAAGATAGGTATTGGCAAAATAAGGCTGTGTGGTGCGCAGAAAAAGGGTTGGAAAACAATATGGAAAAGTCGTCTGGGATTGGAGAGTGTTGGCTGCTCCACAGTCTGGGTTTCTTGACAGGTAAGGAAATACGAAGTGTGAGGGTCCGGCCGGCACATATATTCCACATAGCCCTCGTTGAGCGGCTAAACTGTCGTGGAGATATACTACTAGTTAGAAGTGGAGGTCAAGCAGAAACACCATACTCGTAGGTCGTATGAAGATAACAAATACACATAAATGTCTCATGATTGGGGCTCTTGTACAAGGAACATTGATTAGTCTCTCGTAAGGCACCACTATGTCGTGGCAACTTCTCCTAGGTACGATAAGTGAATAATGATCGATCTGTAACGCAGTTGCCTGAACTTATGCAGGGGGAAAGTAAGTACGGAATATGTGATGTAGCTATAGTTATCATTTTAGGTTTGTTAAAACAAAAATATTACGGTTTGTATGGAAAACCACCTGAAATGGTATGGAAAAATCTTTTACCGAAGCCGTCATGTTCATGGATAACTTTTCAACATACCGTTTCTCGGTTCACCACCGTTTAGTACGGTCAGGTGGAAACTTGGCTATTTGTTTGTGTGCTTCGCACAAGCTGTGCGAGTACACAATTTGCCTACACTATCTGGGTAACAAGCACACTCTGGAGGCTCGAGGTGTTCACACCGAAAAATCGCCAACGTTCCTAAAGAAGGGCATCAACAAAAGTATGCTGCCAGAAATTAATAGCTTACTCCGTGGAAATGGACCTAAAGGGTGTCTGATTGCACTGCAAGAACGGTACCAAAACAAAAAGGGCAACGCCATATTGATTTCGACCGCAGCCCAACTGAAAAAGGTAACTCAACAGACAAATCGCAGGTAATTCATTTAGTATTTTAGATATTACTTTGATTGTACGACACTAACTACCATATCCCATTCGTAAAATAGGATATCAAAACCTTTGCGATCTGCTTGCATGGGGGCAACGTAAGTGTGAAACCAAGACGTCGTTCTTCAATCGCGACTTTGAGTAATTTTCTTTTGAAGATGATTGGGACGAATTTGCCCAAGAAGCTGATCAAATCAAAATGCTTTGATTTGTGCTCGGATATTTTACCGACTCTGATGATGCAGCTTGCATGGGCTTGGTTGTCACTGCGAGAAAGACCTTCAGAAATGTGGCCTACTCCATTTTGGTGCAGCGCGAGTTGGTCTTTTAGTGGCCACGGATGGCATGTAAAAAGTGCATTTTCAGGCTAGTCACTGGTTTGCTTGGGACTGTGGTTGTGGCGTTCAACCACAACACATTTGTTTATCGGGCAC
Organism: Phytophthora quininea; assembly: GCA_011947345.1. Taxonomy (NCBI): domain Eukaryota; phylum Oomycota; class Peronosporomycetes; order Peronosporales; family Peronosporaceae; genus Phytophthora; species Phytophthora quininea. The sequence continues at coordinate 20,128 of JAAVTG010000878.1, read as the reverse complement.
ACTCTTGCTATTAGGAATTCATCCTCCGCTCACAATTTTTCTGCACCGCGCCCATAATTCTTCCTCCCCACTCATGAAATCGCCTCTCGGCTGTACCCACACAGAAAGTCGCCGAAAGAGCTCAGGTATATATATTTTACCATCGTTTAGGCTAATAAGAAACAAGAAATGGGAGTAAATCTAAAACCTGCATGGCGCATGGTCTATAACGTTCGCTGCGAACGCTTATCTATCGTTGACAACAGTAAACATCGCTGAGTATACGGGGCACGAACAATGACATCATAGCAGCCATTGAACAGGGTGCCGAGGATTTAGTGATCGTTGGTGACTCTAGACTCGCGATCCAGCAATCTGTAGGGGCGACCGCCTGTCGGAAATAAGCTATGATGGCACAGCTCAATCAGCATAAAGAATTGGGCAAAGCTGAAGACGGCGAAGCACTTGCACGTAGTGCGAGAGTACAACGCAATAGCTGACTCACTGACCACTGTGTCGTTAGAATCGAAAACGAGCCGAGTGATCCTGGACGAAGCATGAAAAACCAAATTGACGGTGCTCAATCGAATTCAGTAGATGTTATACGCGCCTGGGGATCCGGAACTTGCCGCTATCTCTGTAATCACACGGCATCAAGCTAAACCCAAACGAAAAAGCGTTCGGTTTGCCAACGACGTCTCACCAGATATCGATTAAACCACAACGAGGTTTATGGGGTAGAATCGGAACCCAACGTTTCAGGAAACTCCGATGTCCCGGCGCATAAAGAGAAAATAATGCCTAAGGATTCTTCGGTGGACCCTGACCCTGTGCTGCTGGAACCTGATTGTCGCCGACGGATCAATAACGCTAAAAATAGAGAGCCACGATAAAAAATCACAAGCTAGTGTGAAAAGGATCTACAGAAGGGCTAGCCTCCAAAAAAAAAACGGGATACTCTCAAATGGACAAATAACTTCGTGCTTTTTGAGGACAGCCTGCTCCGCCATCTGGGATCGAAATCTCGGCCAGGCCGAACCTGCGATAAGAGACCGAGATTCGGCTATTTGTGCCCACAACAACGACTTTAGAGGTACTACATACCTGCCACGACGCGTTGAAGGAGGTCATCAAACCACCACTCGGACTTACCACCGAGCCAAAGCTGACGTCTATCGGATTCGGCTTTCTGCTGATATTGAGAGCCACTTGTAAATGTGCACAGACTGCAACTCTTACAAAAGCCTACCACGACTGAAAGGATTGTCCCCAGCAAATGTCCTTGCGGACAAACCATTCCAATTGTCTTCATGGATTTCGTCATTCCGCTACCGGAAAGACGGAGTGGGAGCACGGCCTTATTGATGTTTCGATGCTCATTTACTGGGTTTGTCATAGCCATGGCAACGCCCGACACCCCTGCGATAAAGGACACCCAAGCTTTCAAAGAATGCATCTCCTGTCGTTCCGGGGCGTCGTCGTCTTCCGCCACGACAACGACTCTCGCTTTATGAGCGAGGTATTCCAGATGTGTGCAGAAATGCTGCAGTCGCGCTTCAAAGCCACGCTAGGTTATCGTCCCCAAGCAAACCGGCACCAGGAACGGTCGGTGAAGGCAGTGATGACCTCCGCCCGAGTGTACGCGGAAGGCCCATTGCATCGAGACTGAGATGAGATCGTTGAGCGACTGGTATTTGATATCAACAACTCACAGGACACGGCAAGGAAGGAAACTCCTTTCGACCTCGTTTATGGCTGGCATGCCCAGTCAACGATGAAAGCAATGAGGACATCGCTCCAAATGAGGTCACGGCAGACAGATTGACGCTTTAGCGTGGCGACGAGAAGCCAATCACCAACAAGAAATTGCTCTTGTCAAGGCCAAAGACTACCAAGAGACCGAAGAGAAGCGTAGAGCTGACGAACACAACGAGACACTCAGCCGACTGGAAAGGGCTTTCAAATTCTTGTCAGAATGGGGATGAAATCTCAGTGGACTCACGAAGCGATGGAAATAGTCTAGACAATCAGCGCCTCGACCGCCGAAATTTCTATCGCAGCAGGAAGTCAAGTTTGGCGCTACATGGTACGTGTCAAGCCAGATCTTACCACAAATACGCCGTGCCTGACGAGGTGTGCTAAGTTAACGCACCGATGGCACCGCTTTTTCCAAATTTTAATTTGAGGACTTTGCTTTCGAGTTAGAGCTCCCCTATCGATGTGGATAGTGATTCTTCCCAGTACATACCAACCTCCCTATAAGAATGTGGTCGGTCAGGGGTATTTAGTCTTACAAGCTAGCTGGCCGCGCTGCTATACGGTGCAGTCTTCGTTCTCTGGAACGCCTGAGCCAAAAGCTAAGCTTCTCTCGGCCGGATGTACTTAGGTATGATATCATTTTTACCAATGCAGTGAGGTGTATCATCTTTTAGTCATAAACGTTTTACTTACAGACGGAGAGTCGGACACGTCTATTATTTTTAAGATGAAAGGGGTGCCGAATGGCAAGTACTACCAAGGAATGTACCGATTGATTAGTATAATCCGTGCTCAAAGACTCGGGCCAACTCACAACAGCATGCCGAACCTCGTTATCTGAAAACCAGCGCATTCAAATCCTCCGTCATCACACGCAAAGTCCTGCTCTGACCCAAAATAATTTTCATCGCTGCTACCAAGGTCTACAATATTCCTATCCACCAAGCGATAGTGTTTCTCTGGAAGAAAATGCCCAGCTCCCTGTTTGTCACCTCTTGAAGGCACACAGGCCTTCTTAAGTATAATGTATGCGAGTGGGCAGTGCCCGGCGAGGTTGCAGAAGATGAAATCATGAGGGACTGACGCTCGATGTTCGAATAGCTCACAACAGCAGGTATCAAGAAGGATCTCCAGTACATCAGCACGTTTAGTGTAAGCTCATTGCTCAGTGCAGTGACAAACAGCTTCCAGTAGGCGCAGTACACGGTATTCGTGTCCTCCGGTGCAATTATTGCGAAGACTTGGGTTGAACTAAACAAACATATCCTCGACTACTGCTCGGACCAGATAATCCTACTTTCCGACACTGTATAGTTCCTATAGTTAAGTATCCCTATATTACGGTATCAAGTATTATTTTTATGACTGTAGTCCTACGGAGGAGAGAGGGAGAACATTATATAGGGGTTGTGTGGAGTGGTCATTCGGGAACAATTACAAAATTTCTTATAAATCATAAATTCTTATGGGGGATATAGCGGGGTTTATCTGTAGTGCACAGTTCGCGGCTGAAAGCAGATAGCCGGCAAGGTGGTGTTTATCGCGGCAGCGACAACAAGTGCTTCAAGGAGAAGAGCTTACGCGCGATCTGTTTGCACATTCACGACGTAAATCTAGTGTAGCGGGCCGCTACCTCGATCAGTTTTGCTTTTTCCAAGTCGACGACACACGTGTCCGTTTCCTGCACCGAGCCATCAGATGGCACGTATTATCCTCTACTCATCCGCATGCGTTGCTGCACAGTTGGGGTTCTACTACGGCCAGATCATCGGCGTACCGACACGGAGATACGAAGTCTGTTGTGGAACCAACGTCGCCTCTTACCCTAGCAGAACGGTGTTTGAAGGTGCCCCTGTAATTTGCTTTCTGCTCGGTGGAGACGTGCTTCGATTTTCCGGAAACACTCGCCAGGTGGTGGACGGGTTTCATGGTTGAATACTTGAACGTCTTTTGGGTTCGAACGGCGCGCGCTACAAGGAACAGTCGAATACTCCTGGACGGTATTTTACCTCATGAAAGTCTACCAAGGGCGGATAAATCCCAACTGTGCCGATCCCCGGACTCTGAGCAAGACATTCATGTGTCCAGGCGCCATGGTGTGGATTTTGTTCACTACGTCGAACGGGGTCGTACGATCCCACGCACATTACATAACAAGATCGGCGATGTATTTTACGACGACTCCCAGGCACTGGAGGAAGCGCATGTCTGTCAGGCACAGTCAAAGCAATCGGGAGTCGCCGCTCCGGATGCTACCAGCCGGCTTCGCGTTATGGCCGCCCTCGCTGACACCCCGGAGCTGCTTCGCTTCTATGTAGCTCAGTGTCAAGCGGCCGATTCATCCTTGTTGTCGGCGCCGTCGGCGCAGCACTCGTGATGGCGGCCTGCCAAAGTTCTGCTTTCGACCTACGGGTGCTCAACAACGCGTTCATATTGCGATCACCGCTCCACAACACACGTTAAACACCCGACTGAGCTTTTAATACGTTCTGGCGTCCAGCACCATACACTTTCAGCCACATCTTGTGATCATGATCCAGTTGTACTCCTTCAAATTCGGCGTTCGAGGGTTACCGATTCTCTGCCTCACGAGATACAATGCTTCGGCAAGACGTAAGTGGCAAAAGCAGCAGAGAGTGAACATGCAAAATTTTGCAGCCTCAGTGGATGTCCCCGCGCTCCCCACCGCTATGACCCCAGCTATGCTTTTCGATGTGCTCAGCGTGCTCTCGTCGTGCCCCAATGAATTCCTGGACAGCCAAACACAAATACTCATTCACGCTGCGCGTTATTTTGAATCTGTGCTTCGTGGCTTCGGTCCGTGGAGTTCAAGTGATCTGGAGACGTTGAAATTTTGGTTCGATTCAATTTTCGGGGCTACGGAAGCCTTGTCAGTGAAGCTGTACAAATAGATGCAGTGGTAGCACGACTGTCCGTTCAGATCCTGACCTTCATGGCATCTTGTACAGCTTACAAATAATACGCGTTTGCACGCTGTTAAATCAACCGTTGTCCCCGCGTGGTACGATGACCGTCGATGTGAAACCACCCAAGACTCGGACCCAGTTTCGCCAAATGTGTCCGTAGCCTCAGCGCACATTTCAACCATTGAAGCCCTAAGGCCCGCTTCATTTTGGGGGCTGCCTGCGTGCCTGGGCTATTTCTTCCTAATACGACGCTCTGAATTCCTGTCAGAACGCACGACAAGACATCGGTTCGCCCTCGAAGTCGGAGACGTTGAGGTAAAAGATAGCAAAAACATGCGCAGCACACTTTCCATCAAGAAGGCGGTCGCCGTTACGGTGTACTTCCGAGCAAGCAAAAACGACCAAGTTGGGCAAAGAGCAACACGCACATTACGCAAGTCAGGAGACAGCGTGGTATGCCCCGTGCTAGCGGCCATTATGCTACTCCGAAATGCAGCTGTCCAACGGTTCTCGTCGACGACACCGATTTGCTCGTTCTCCCAGAACGACATGGCAACTGCAGCGCTCATGACCATCGTACCCCGTCTTGCGGCGAGAACCATCGACTAACACAGCAGCAGGATATCATGCCATTCGTTGCGAGTGGGCGGCGCCACCGCGATGTTTCGTTGTTGTATCGACCACCACCGGAATCCAACTACACGGGCGCTGGAGATCGAGTGCGTACCTCCGCTACACGCGCATGACCGAAGCTGCAACTACGACGTTTGCTGAAAGAATGGCAAGCACCCATCTGACACCAACCTGCTCCCATATGGGGAGGCTCTCGCCCCTTACAGCCCGTGAGCCAAACTGGTTAAGTCAATAAGATGATGGTGCTTTGTCCCCTAACGTTTTTGAGCGGTGTTAGATCGACGAAACTACAAACTAACTACAAGATAGAAGCAATCCTTGGTGACCGCATGCCTTTGTCTATGTTTAATGAACGCTCTGTACGTGAGTTCAAAGTAAAGTGGGACGGCTACGACAAACCCCTGTGGGAACCAATGGCAAATCTGCCCTGCGGCAGACTTCTGTTTGACTATTTGCACAGAAAGAAAAGTGACAAGTGCTTCCAGATGGTGCAGGTCGCTGACGAGGAACAAAAACTCTGTAAAGTTACCGGTAGCAACAAAACTTGCATAAGCCAACTGTCTACGACAGCCGAGGATGGAACTAACCACGGAATGGTGCAAACCGTTCCTAAAGACGAAAACAGTTATTGCACCAACGACCCTGCATATTATATTAACAATTATGGAATTGATCACAATTGGATCAGAAACGAAAATACCCCGCTACGTTGGAATCGCGAGAACGGCGCTATTGCTCGACGTCGTTAGTCCGGTGTACGACCAGCGGTTGTGGTTGCACCCTCGGCAAGGAGGTCAAGTCGAGAAGGCTCGGTGGGAGTACCCTCGAATCCAGACTCCCGAGTCTCGCCTGAGGCAGCCCGTTCTGGGTATTCTGGCATTCAATAGCGACGAAGCCAGCACCTCTACAAGGCTGTGCTTACGAGTACCGCTGTATTCCACTGTGGATGTATGCAATCGATGGCCTACGATGAAGTCAAGACTGTCATAAGGGGTACAACCCACTTGACGACACCGGTATGTGCAGAAGGGACGCCTATATTACCGCCACTGACCGCTAGAAAATCATCAACAACAAATCATCAACACGCAGACAGCCCACCAACTTCAGCGCCTCTCTCACCATGGGCACCAGCACCTCCTGAAGCACGTCGTGCACCAGCACGAAAATAATGGGAGGGGGGTGTCTTTGTAGCCGAATAGATATTGTTATCGTGGAATCTTCAAACCCAGAATAAAATTTTCCAGATAGGGGCGACTCGCGTGCTTTGGGGAGAATGCAGTAACACGGAGGCTGGAAAGTGATTATGCGGAAGTGAATTTTCTATGGATAGACACACAAGTGCCGCCCAAGAGTCAAGGGTGTTTCCAAGTATACATTCTTTAAGTATATCTCTTGGGTGGAGATTCCTACGATGGAGAATCCTTCAGCAGAGCGCCTTGAGCGGCGACTCTCACACTTAGTGAGATTCGCATTCACCCATCAAGTTTCCAGTGTCTAGTGATTAATCCCGTGTGACTCGGGAATGATTGTGAGCCCATTAAAGTGGCCGTCAACATTTAAGTATACCAAGATCAAGATAAAACGTATCGAAATGACTGCACCTAAGATCTGCAAGATCCAATAGCTTTAAGAGATATCACTGAGAGAGTTCTTTTGCCTTATACTGCGCAAGCGCCAGTTGGTGTCTTATGTGCGTAAGTGCTAAGTGACCTGTTCCCCACCTGTTTGTTGAGTCTACTTGGGAGGGGAGCTTTGGCGACCCAACCATTCCGTTTCCAAGTTGGTCGTCTATACCGAAGTCCCCGCACTGGCTAGCCTGCGACGTTTCACATCCACCTTGGCTTGGATTAAGCGCCTCAGTACACAATAATTTGCCCTGCCACTACGGGTTTGCACCGCTTGAATACCCAGCTTTCTCGAGGTGTGCCTTCTGGTTCGCTAAAAGGAAGTATAGCAATTACACAGTCGTATGTTACAGACCAACGCGTACCCGGAACTGGTATGGAACAGTAACAAAGGCTATCGCTGCTCACGCCAACGCGGAACCAGCACCCGACGATTGCGGTAGCACTGAATCAAGTTTGGTCACAGCTGCGGAGCACCTGTGTACGACACCTGCAGGAAACATAGTTGGGGAGGTCTGTCGTGACATTATACCAGCCGAGCTGTTGACGGTGGTTCTGTCGAGGTCGTAACGGCCGCTGATGTCTCGGTGATGATTGTGGAAGCCTAAGAAGGCCGGAAACAAGTCAGACTCAGCCCGAAGCACGCTGAGAGCATCTATGATAGAGACACTTACCTCTATACGAGCAGCAAACAGAGCAATGGAGGTTGAGTAGGGCTGCATGGTCGTCGAACGAAGGCGGTCGAACGCTTGCCTGGGGTAAGGTTCTCGCTGGCCCAGGGGCTGTTATGGTATAGTGAATTGCACGAAGTATCGGACCTGTTCTAGGAATCCACTGAACAATTGGTGGTAGCCCACAATGTCCGGCGAAGTGACACTGGGTTCTGAGGGTTCTAAAAGCCCCAACGGTATCCTTTATCGCTTTTGGGGGTACTGCAACTAACCATAGGATTTGGCGACCTTTCCAGCACTAGACGACGGTTCAGCGGGATCTCAGTGGTTACGGCGGAGTCAAGCCATAGCTTCGAGGATACTAGAGGTAGGCTCAACGAAGCAATAGTCAGGAAACGGATCATATTTCATTGCATATCTGTATAGGGAATAGGAGACCCAAAAGAAAGATAAGCCCTGGGGGCACTACAAGTTCGGAACAAAATTTTCCCTCAAGCACAAGTCCGGCAGCAGCAAGTGCTGCGCTGCGTCAGATCCCGGCCGCGGGTTCGGTTATGTCTGTCGGTGGATAATATCATCACCTTTGATACCTTTGATTATTGTCTCCCCGCCGGTCAATCCAAGAGTTCGTGTAGATAGATCGTGTCTCAGGTGACGGCTGAATTGCCAGCGCCTGTGTTCGGGCGTTGAGCCCCACACACACACCACTGCCGCAGACAGACTCCACTCACAACAAATCGTCAACCTGGAAGGTCACCGTTTTGCGGTGGGTGGAGTCTATCCGTATTATCACCGAGTTTTCACGTGGAGTTTTATACCACACCCGGGACATTATTTATCAGAGCTCTCTCAGCCTGCCACAGGTTACGCGATATAAAAGTGGTGGTGACGCTACTCTAGAAGAGCAATATCACCCAGAACTTCGTGTATATCTTCTAGATTGAACTCTTCTTCCACGTGGTTGATATCTAGGCCATTTTAGACCATTTTTCTCACCTCGTGCAAAACTTCTGGCCAGATAATATCACCAGGCGGCTGACGCGGGCGTATAACTCTGGCCATGTGAGCGACCCAGACATGAGTAACTTTCTTTCTACTGTCGCTTCTGGACAGTGTCATCGAAGAGCGTCTTCTCCGTCGGAAGCATAAAAACAATGTGTACCTGAATAGCATTTGTACAGCACCGCAATTTGAGAAGTCCTGGCAACATCATAGTGAATTCACCGTGTAACCAGCCATGTCTGAAATGGTCTCGTGGACTATATTTATCTGGTTCCGTTATGGGATTTCCCAAAATATTACTTGTGCTTTTTAAGGATGCGAGCGTTTCCGACTGACAACATGGGGGTCTCCTCTGTTTCGCGCTGAGTGTCCTGGGAAGCGCCAGCGGTTTCTCCTCATCTGTTATCATCTGTATCGACCACTTGCCAAGGGATGGCTCGCGGCAAAGTGGCCCCAGCCGAGGCCAGGGGCCCTCCACACTGCTATTGCACGATCCCAGCAGTGTCCAAGGCCTACCGACACGTGATTCCAGAGCTATTGGGGCGTTGCTGCGGCACCTATCCAGACACAGTTACAATGTGGTGGTGCAGCCAGTCGTGGATTTCTACGGACAATTGTCCTGGAGCACGAGACACGCTCTGACCGAGGCGGTGGAGCTCTGTATGTTGCTGTACATTTTCCAATCGGTTCCTTTCCGCGTCGCCTTCTACTTTCGACTTTTTGAGACGGAAGGAGCAGAGCAACCGAGCTGCTGGAGCAGCGAGTTGACGGTGTTTGCAGCTGCAGACGGAGTGGCAGATTTAATTGGGATGTGGCAGTTCGTGCAGTGTTACGGCATGTGGAAAAGCTCTATCGTCAAATTGATTTCGAGCAGAAAACCAGAGAGCTCCAAGCTTTTCTCGAATGAGACCGAACTGCCGGATAACGAACTGGTTATACAGCGCTCCTCGTTTCGAGATCGGCGGCCGAATAAAGCGAGGTGGACCATTGCAACGATAGAGGAGTTTGCAGCCACGAATGGAGCGCTGGGTCAGAAGGAAAACGTGGCAAAAAACATGGTGCCGCGCAATTTGGAATTTACTCTTGAATTGGTGGCGGTGGTACCGGTGGAATTGATTCCGTGCGTGCTGAGAAAGTTTAATGCGCTGCATGTGGTGCGAATCTCCAAGCTGTGTCGTCTGTATCGCCTGCGCTGCTGCTTGCAACGTATTATCGATATATACTCCGATCGAGTGTGGGTCCAGCATCTTTCCTCTGCGGGGGTAGACAGCTTGGTGCGCAATGTAGGTTTATACGTTGGTCTGTGCCATTGGGTGGCCTGCGGATACATGTTTATTGCACATACGCAGTGCGGTGTGTCGCTAGAAGGTTGCGACGAGCACGCAGAGACGAGTTGGGTGGTTCGAGATCAGTTGTTTGGTGCGACAGTGACCCGAAAATATGGGCGCACTTTGTACTGGGCATCAAGAACTCTTGTACTGCTCGGCTACGACGACGTGACGCCAGTGTCTACTGCGGAGACGCTTTATGCGGTGGTTGTGACGATCATGGGCGCTCTGTTTGGGTCGTCGTTGCTGGCCAATTTTTATTTCTCTTTCGATTCCGGAATGCTCGCTATGCTGCGTACGCTACTCATGTGGACAATGCTCGAGAATACATGCGCCTTCAGAATATCCCGAGACCACTACGGCACCAGGTTATCGCATATTTCAATTACTCATGGAACACACATCACAGCCTTAACAGCGAGAAGGCTCTGCATCTTATGCCAAGGCATTTGCAGTCGAAAGTGGTGTCTACTCTTAAGACAAGCAGAATCAAGCAGGTGTGTTTCCTAGCGAAAGAAAGCGTTGAGGTTTTGAACTTGCTGGCTCTCGCTCTGTCGCGACGGGTGTACTCACCAGCCGATCAGATTATTGAACCCAAGACAAACACCGAGATGTTTTTTGTAATACGGGGACAGTGTTGCTATCTGCACCAAACCCAAAGGAATGCACAGCTGGAGACTTCTTCGCAGATATCTGCCTGCTTCACCCGGAAAAATACGAACAGAAAGTTGTTGCCAAGACTTTTTGTGAGCTATACGTGCTCGCTAAAACTAAGTTTGACGGGGCGCTTGCCGAGTTCTATCGCGGAAAGGAGGAACAGGTGCGCACCCACATGGCTGACACATTCGAAAAGTATTCACTGCAGCTCCTTAAAATGAAGAAACTGTTGGGTCTTCGTGATGGTCGTGAAAACGGGAGCTCTAAGAATGGCTCATTGCTTGGAGCTGCTGATAGTTCGAACTCTTCACAACGTGGAGCCAGTTGGCGTTTTCCACATTCTTCGTTTTCTGCTCAATGGGACGCAATGCGTCTAGTGGGGATTATTTATGTGGCGTTTGAAGTACCTTATTTTGCTGTCTTTATATCAGCAACACAAGGAAAAACACTATTCATTGCGCAGCCTGAATATGGTTTACATTATGTGCTAAGCTTGTTGGTGGAGACGTTCTTTGCGGTTGATTTACTATTGCGATCACGGTTCTTCGCTTATTTGGACGAAACTGTGATGGTGAATATTGATCAGGCGCATTTAATATTTGCGCACTATAAGACGAACGGGTTTTATCTCGACGTTATTGCGGTACTACCAGCTGGACTCGTTCTTGATGCACTACCTATTAGAATGATTCAAGCGTATTCGGCAGCAGTGCGCCTTCTTCGATTGCTTCGCGTACGTTTGGCCCCAAATTACTTCGAGATATCTTCGAATTTTATGGCCAAAGCTCCAAGCTCCGATTGGTTGTCTCGTTGGTGCTTGTTGTAGCCCTGATGTTGCACGTTGTTGGATGCTTGTGGTTTCAAATGACATTTGACGGCCAGTCTGATTTTGGGATGAGTGATGCAATGGTGGATTTAACTCGTTCTGAATGTCTTCAACAAGCTACTCGATTTCAAAACTGTTCATGGGTAAAGTTTGACTGCTACTCACATTGGTACAGTCTTTCCACGTGACAACCTCGACTCGACATATGTGTCTTCGTTCGCCTATCTCCGGTCTGTGTATTGGGCAATTGTGACATTGACGGGTGTCGGGTATGGTGACATTGTGGCATATTCGACTTCAGAAACGTACTTTGCGGCGTTGTGGATTTTTCTAAGCGGTGTCATTAACTTTGGCGTCGTCGGAGCTATGTCTAGCACCATTTCAAATGTGTTGTCTTCACATCACCATCACATGGAGAAAATGAATACGCTCAACGCGATGCTGGAGCGAATGGGTATTTCTGGTAAGCTCAGTGCCGAAATCCGGCGCTTTTATCATACCCAGTTTACTGGGCGGAAGCAGGCGTACGAGTCCCAATTGTTGTCCAATTTACCTAATCAACTGTGCTACGAAATCTCTTCGCTGTTGCATTTTGAAGCGGTCAAGCGCGTACCGCTCTTTGAGTCAACCAGTGTCGAGTTTCTTAAAGAAGTCACTGGGAAGTTTCGCCACAAAAATTACCAAAACGGTGAAATTCTTTGTATCGAGGGCGATGTCTGTCGTGCTTTTTTGTTTTACTACACGGCAGCAAACTTAACTTGTTTTTCGGTCACGTAAGGTGCCTATACGCGCGCTGCATAGTGGAGACTGTTTTGGTGTTAACGAATTTTTGCTGAGACGACCGTATCCTGCCACACTAACCGCAGCGTCACTTGTACATGCATCAGTGATGAGTCGCGACCAATTCGATGCCATACAGAGAAAATTTGAAAGCGATATCAGCAATATGAAGCAGGAGGCGGAGTCTTTGTTAAATGCGGATCAAAGCCTCCTCGCGTGTGTTGCAGCCAATCTCGAAAAACTGAAGTTGCAGTCTCATCTGATACAGACACCGTCACTTTTCTATCAGCGTGAGACTGCAATCATTCCAAGCTCTCAGAAACAGTCGCGAAGTAATGTTACTACATGGAGAACAACGTTTACAAGTGGATGGCACGCAGTCATCGCATTATGGAATCTGTACAATGCGCTTTTTGTAATCTTCCGCGTCTGCTTCTATTCACAGCTTCACTTTGGGGTGAATACTGCTATCGCCGTGATGGTTGTCGATATATTCTGTGACGCATGCTTTGCGGTGGATGTTTACCTGCGCCTATACTACTTTGGTAACCCTGAAGTAGACATCAGCAATCTTAGAAGTCGAAAAAGGTTGACAAACATTACCTACATAGCTCAAGGTTCAAGTGGGATCTGTTAACGTCGTTGCCAGTCTATGGACCAAACGGCTCTCGTATTGCCTGTTTGTGCAGACTACCAAGACTCATTCGTTGCGTTGATCTGTGGATATACCTGGACGATATTATCGTGGAAATTCAGCAGCATTTTGCATCACGCACTGTATCCGCGTACTTAAGCCCTATGAAACTCATGGTCGTACTGATACTGGTGGCGCATTACGCGGGATCTATCTTCTTTTTAGTCTCGGAGCATGAATGCTCACGAACGGATGAATGTTGGCTCGATCACGATCATTTGGTTGAAGAGTATCAAAGCTCTGTCCCGATTCTCTATGGTAAAGTTTTCTATTGGGCTATCACCACACTTTTGCTAGTTGGATCGAGTGAAATTGTCCCCCGCGATGCAGCTAGTACTGTTTGGACAGGATTCACTTGCTTGTGTTGCACGTTTATCATTGGACATATCGTTGGTGAGATCTCGGAGCTGATCCTCGAGCTTGAAAAGAAGAGAAGCAGTACAAAAGTCGTATTGCAAATTTTGACCGCTTTGCAAAAGTCCACGACCTCCCTGTAACTCTGCGGGAGCGTGTTACATTCTTCTTTCGGGAGCAGTTTGAGCATACAAAAGGATTGGATATGGGGAGCGTCGTCCACGATTTGTCAGCTAACCTTCGCCTTAAGCTGATGCTAGAGATATATGGCAACTCGATTGTCAATCTTCCCTTCCGTCGCTTCCTCACAGCATCACAGGTCAACAATCTCACGTTGCGACTCCAATCCGAGTTTTTATCCCAGGTGACAACATTCTAGTTGAAGGTACTTCTGGCAACCGATTGTGCGTGCTCCGGAAAGGAATAGCGGCAGTCTACTGGACGAAGTCCTCAAGCGTGGCTATGCTAATGGAAGGCGCTTGCTTTGGAGAAATCGCATTTTTCCTCCCAAACCAACAGCGACTAGCAACGGTGCAATCCATCACCTTCTGCGAAGTGCTTTTCGTGTCAAAGACTGAGTGGCAGCAATTGTGGGTGGCTACTGGTGATTCATCTGATAGTCAAGTCCAAAGGCACGCCCTCCACGCCATTCTAGGGTGGGTAAGCAGTCGTTTGCAACGGTATCAGCATGTCAATCTCCGTATCGCTAGTCGCGCTCGACGTATTCTTTTAGCACGAACCGGAGCCAACTCAATGCATTCGAGCAACGAGTCGTCTACTACCACTGGCATGAAAACAAGGGCAAAGCTACTGACCAGCGTCCTCAAATTTAAAATGAAAGAAACAAATGGAATAGTACGAGCAGGTACCCCACCACTGAAATCGCCCAAAGCAGAAGCTCGCACATTCTTCATGTCGCCACAGATACAGATTCTGGAGAAGAAGACCGAGTATTTATTGAAGAAGAGTGACGAGTGTGCAACGAAATTTGGCGAAGACATCGCCACGATTCAGACCCGTAGGACGTCCGTATTGTCGTCGATAACGAACACCATCGGAATCTCACTCAGGTCTCGACATAGTACATCACGCGCTGTCTCCCGAACTAGTGGGGAAGGAACAGCACCAACTTGGATACTTCAATATTGATTCGTGATGGTGGCATTAGCAAGGCAAACGACATCCGTTTGCTACAGTTTATTGTGCATCTCAATCCTGTTAACAAGCACGTCCGTGATACCTTAGGGAAGCCAGGTATTAGAGCGCTCGAAGTGGAATGCTGGGCACGCTGGAGAATTCTTGCAGAAGCACAGCATGCAGTAGCCAAATTGCTCGATATTATTCTCCCTCCCGAGACTGGTATTGCTGTACGCCGGACTCGTATCGGATCTGCATTGGGTCGGAAATCATATCGTCGACAACGGTCATATATCCGATCGAAGAGTAAACTTCAATGGGGTCTTGATGCGCTTGATGGCCGTCGGTAATACCCCTACGAAAGGTGCAGACCGTAAGAAATCACCTGACTCCCGGGTTTCTAACGCGAGTTTGGCGATTACAAGACGGAGATTTTCAGTATTAAACAGTCCAGCCAAGATATCCCACCAATGCTCAGCTCCCGCACTAAACTCTGGACGAGTAACTGCACCAATGATACGGTGCCACTCATTACCAGCAAGAACAAACGATGCTCTTAGTGCTTCGTCGTGGAATCACCTGCCCGGGCACACAAAGAAAACCCACCCTGGTATCGATTTTGATATTATAATGCGTTGCCAACGACCCCAACATGCGACGCAGTTAAACTGGTATCGTCGCTACGTTCAATGGAAATACAACAGGCTAAGCTCTATCGCGCCAGAAGAGTCAAATACCTTATCACCGAAGAAAGTAGGAGCCACCTTTTTCACTAACTGGGATATGATCGTGCCAGCTTTCCATCGTCTTGGACGCCCTCGAATAGCAGCGATGGGGTCAAAGTTACGACTCCTAGCCAGCGAACCCTATTGACTGCCGCGACAGATGTGAATACGAAGCAGTTCATCAAAAGAGTCAAAGAAGTGGGCAAAATATGGGACCTTGCCATGCTCACCGTGTCGGCATATCACTCAATTGTCATCCCTTTCAAAGTGTGCTTTTCTTCTGCTCTCGTGGAAGTACCTGTAAACACGCTGAGTAGGTGGTCTGCTTTTGAGAGTTTCTTGGATGTTCTTTGCGTGGCTGATGTGGGATATCGGATTCGCATTATTTCTATTCCCTACAGCAGGCTCAACAGTGCTATGACCTCTTTTTCAACCACGAGATTCGAAAACTTCTTGCCACAAACTCCGAATTATTCATCGATCTGGTGGCGATGTTGCCTCTGGAATTGCTGCTTTTGCTGCCCCTGTACGTCTATCAATAATTACCAAGCATTCCACAACCGAAGCAAGCCAAGCATCCTGGTGGGCGACGAGATGGTTTCTAAGAATTAATCGCTTGCTGCTGATTCGACGAATCAATCCACTTTCAGAGCAGCTTTTCCAGTACGTTATTCACGACCTTAAGACACCTGTCAGCGAACCCCTACTCTATTTTCTAAGAGGATTGACTTCATATCTCGCAATGGGCCATGTACTGGCTTGCATTTGGTTTATTAGTAGTGATCTCGCCTTTTACCAGTATGGAACGTCGTGGCTATCGACATCCGGTATGTTAACATACATATCATCGGGATCGGGATCCACAGAAGCACGCCGAGTGCTTTCAGAGATCGCCAGCTCATTTCGAATAGAGACTGTATCTCTGAGTCGCAAGTACGTGCGGTCACTCCTGTTTTCGATGGAATGCATATCAACACTCTTCTATGGGGATATTTTGTCGATGAATCCGCTGGAGTTGGTCGCGGAGATTGCAATCACGTTCTGGAGCATATATATATACGGCGCATTAGTAGGGACCCAAGCGGAGTTATTGGACACCAGCGCTCGACGTGAGGCTGCCTTCGAGCAGACCCTAGGGGAATTGCATCACTATGTGATCCAAAACGGAGTGCCCAAAGTACTTAAACAGCAGATCAAAGCGTACTACGCGTGGTTGTGGCGTCGGTCTCGAGGGGAAGACGAGCTTGCTGCGATCGCTAGTATTTCACGCGTGCTTTACGAAGATGTGGTACTAACTATGCTATGCCACTTTGCAACACAAGTGAAGGCTTTTCGGAAAATGGACGAGCATTTCCTTCGTAGGTTGCTGGTGTGCTTGCAGTTTGTTCTCTGCTCGGAAGGGGAACAAGTTATTATGAAAGGTGACGTTGATCGTAGCATGTACTTCATCTCCCGCGGTCGTATTATGGTTACGGTCGATTCTAGCGAAGTCATTCGTGAGCGAGGAGAGCACTTTGGGAGCTGACACTTTTGTACGGCATTTCTCGGCTGGAGACGTGCGTGGCTCTCACAGTCGTTGAGCTGTATCGGCTTGATCATGAGCCATACGAAAAACTTTTGCTGGAGTTTCCAGATTATCGTATGCGGAACAAGTTGGCTTGGACTTCTCTCTCCGCATCCGAAGAAGTGGAAATTAAAGCTCAATTGGAGGCTATGCAACGGGAACATACTACACTGGCATCTCGACCAAGTATCGCCCGAGTTGGGCCGGCTAATAATTTCAACGTGGAGTCTCGCATACCGTTCTCCTTCGTGCATCAGTCAGGTATGAAAATGCTAGCACAACTACAGACATTGCACCCCGTGGAGGCGAAGGCGCTGATTGTCAAGTTTCGCGAAGGCGCGCGAAAACAGTTGCTACGAAGTGTGGTGGGAGACGAGCAGCCAACCTCAGAGAGCAACGAAGGTCCAAAGTCAGGCATAGGGGTGGTGGACGTGGTGAGACCAGATATCAAGCTGCTCCGAGTCCTGAAAAAGACTCGAGCTATGCGGGATGGCTAGCATGAATCAAAAACCAATTACGTTTCAGCACTTATCTTCTACTGCGCTCTGGCTGCTCGACAAGCTATCCGTGCGTTGAATTCGATAACTAGGGCCTTTCATTAAGATTTTCGCCAGCTCAGGCCTCGGTGTCACGGGGGTTTCCATCGGCTTCGACAATTCCTCAACCACCGCTTCGATTTGATCCACTGTTTCGCTGTATCCTTCTTCGAGGACTTCTCGCGGAGAAGGTGATACGCTGTGCGATCGGAAACTCTGAACGAAGTCACTTTCGTCCACTTCCGTTCGTGATGTCGCCAGCCCCAACGCACTTTTGAGCTGTCTACGAGCACCAGTACGGCTCTTGAGGAATAGGTCTTTAGCTTCTTGGGGTCGACTTTACTCAGCTTGGACAATAGCTCCATCGCAGAACGGTAAATATATGAATGTGGCAACTGAGCGTCGATACGTTCGGAATTGGCCGCAATGTCTTGAAGATTCATGACCGAAGGCACCGAAGGAGTCGTTTTCAGGGACGGGACCTTGGCAAGATGGCCGCTCCTTCGTGCTGCCTCCTTGCTTCTCTGAAGCAGCGTAGTGCTTCCTCAACGATTGAGAAATCTCGGGCAGACCCCAAAGTGTAAGTTGTCCATGCAAATTTGTTACGTGCACGATACTCTGGGAACTCAAGTAGTAGTCGTTCATACGGTTCATGATCAAGTCGGTAGAGCTCAGTCACTGATAGGGCAACACACGTCTCGAGCCGCGAGATACCGTAAAGTAGCGCCAATTCCCGAAGAAATCGCCACGCTCACGAGTGGATTCGCTCAAGCCCATTTTAACCGAGATACGCCCTGAGCAACGAAGTACATGCTTCGGTCCACGTCGCCGATCACAAACACTTCTTCATTTTCTGAGCACACGACGAATTGCAAACACGTCAAAAGTGCTCGTAGAAATTGGCCGTCTAGTCCTCGAAAGGCCCGGACTTGTGCCGCAAAACTGCGCAGCGTTGTCATGACAACATCCTCGTACAATGCGCGCGACACTTGCGCTACAGCTGAAAATTCAGCCTCACCTTTGCGACGTTGCCACAGTCGAATGTAGTATGCCTTTACCTGCCTCTTAATTCCTTTCGGTACTTCATTTTGAACCAAATAGAGCTGCATCTCGCCTAATCTCTGCTCAAACGCAGCTTCGCGTCGAGCACGAGCGTCTAGAAACTCTCCTTGCGCGCCGACGAGGGCACCATAAATGTAGATACTCCAAAATGTGATCACAATCTCGGCCACAAGCTCCATGGGGTTCATGGACAAAATGTCGCCGTAGAATAGCGTGGAAATGCATTCCATAGAGAATAATAAGGAGCGCATGTACTTGCGAGAAAGTGAGACACTTTTCAGCACAAACGAACTCCCAGACGCAGAAAGCATTCGACCAACTTCTTCCGTAGCTGTGGCACCCAATGGGATAAACGTTAGCATTCCCGACGTTGCAAGCCACGATGTCCCATAGCTGTGGTATCCAATCTCACTGGTCAGAAACCAAATGCAAGCTATAAGATGACCTGTGGTGAGGTACGACCCCAGACCTCTCAGGAAATAAAGCATGGCTTCGTTCACTGGCAACTTGCTCTCGTAAATCACGAACTGGAACAGCTGTTCCGATAGTGGTTGGATACGGCTTCGAAGCAATAATCGATTCAATCGTAGCAACCATCGTGTCGCCCACCAGTTTCCAGCGTCCTTTCTCCGGATGATGGCTCGTGGGCTAGTGATACTCGGACATGAGCACCAAAGAGAAGCAATTCAAGTGGTAGCATCGCTAGGATTTCCAACCGTAATGCCGAATTTGACGCCAAAACTTGCCAGATCCCAGGACGATGAGATGCTGCTTCTGTGGTGACAGCACCTTGCTGCGTCAAAGAAGCCTGCCAAACATTGTTTGCCACGTCACACGCATACAACAAGTCGAGGAAGATCTCGAATCCGGACCACCTCCAAAGTACATCGTGGGAAGATCAACGAGTTCGTTTGAAAAGCACACCTTGAATGGTGTGATCACCAAGTAGTACCCTATAATCAAAAGCATCGTGAAGTCCCAAAGCTTTCCCACCTGCTTCGCCAACTTAATGAATTCTTTAGCTTTGAGATCCGAAGTAGCGGCGCGGAGGGCCTGTTGGCTTGATAACTGAAGCTGTGTCCCCACTGCAGCGCCTCGCGGGCTTTTACTACTGAAAACAGTGTCTCGAGCTGAAGCTGTCTGGGAATCGCATCATGTAAGTGTCGACGACTTATGGCTAACATAGCTGTTTGGTGGAAATCTGGCTGTACTGCCACATTACTGCGGGATTTCCACGAGTTATACCGCTGAAATAATGCAAGTTGTGCTGAAAATTGGGGCCGCTGACATCTCTGAAGAACTTCAAAGTCAATACTAGGTTGAGCAACACTCGATGTCAAGTGCTTATCTTCCTGTCGATGCACTTTGTCGAAGAACTCTCGCCCGAACAGCGGTAAGGAATGGCATCGTTTGATACGCAGCAGCCGTGCTTCCTGATCAGGCAATTTAGAAGGGTTGGCACGGCGCGGGGTTTGCGGGATGGCTTGATGCGCCACTGAAAATCGTCGGCCACCCTTAATCTCTTTCGAAAAAGAGCGCTTAGCCTCGGTGCAGCAGCTACTGCTAATGCTTTCCACTGTTGTACAGAAGGTCTCTTCTGCGAAGGTCCGGCCAAAAGAGATTGAATATCAGTTTTACGGCCTTCGTATTCGTTGTACCGGTATGATCGGGTGCGCAGGATCTTGTGCTTGTTTCGTGCTGGCTGGATTTTGATCTGTAATTGCTGGCCCGTGCCTGACGCTGTATGAATAAAGGAGGTTTCAATCGGAGCATACTCGTCAACCAACTTGCTGACAGCGTATTGTGCCACAGTCAGCAGCTTAAATCGAGACCAGCACTCGTTCTCTATACTGCGTATGTACTCGTC